>JAULBM010046740.1:0-20434 GCA_032357055.1 Geukensia granosissima | reverse complement strand
ACTATACACCGGCTGTGACTATACACCGGCTTTGACTACTGAGTAACACGACGGGCGCCACTAGTGGAGCACAAGTTGCTTACCCTTCCGGAGCACCTGAACTCACCCTGTTTTTTGTAGGGTTCGTCTTATTCCAGCTTTAGTTTTCAGTGCAGTATTGTGTGTTCTATGTTTGTCGTTCGTTTCATTTTGTTGGCCATGGTTTTGTTGGTCTTCCGACTTAACGATTTCTGTCTGCCCATTTGGTATCTTCGAATTCCTATTTCAAATTAGTTTTCTTGTAAACTTTACACGGATGAAACCAAACTTGTAATAAATGTAAACTTTTGAAAGGTAACAAACAACCAGAAACCAAAAAGAGAAGAATGGTGTTCTCTTTTACGTGTCAATAAAAAAACTGTTATAAAATCAGATAATATGACTTCTGTATACTGTGTTTCATTATCAAGAAGTGGTTAAAACGTAGACAGAAAACATTTTCTCTGCAGTTCTGCAGAGATCATTCGGAATAACGACATTTCTTAGACCAATATAAAAATTGGAGATGTTAACTAAAAAAAAAAAAACAAATCAGGAACAATTTGAAAGGACGAATAACAAGTACAAGTGCAAGTTACTGACGTCCTAAACCGTCTTCTTCTGACGGTCATTTTCTTTAACGTCATCTCGGTCAACGGCATTCATCCCAAGTGCCATATCTAGAAAATGTGACCTGAACTTTTCAAAATATATCAGTTTTTACGATGGTTAATTGAATAAGCAGTTATAGCACGGTATTTATTCAAATTGAAGATAAAGCATGTTGTGTGACGCTTAGCTCAAGTCGTTACTTAATGGCAAAGCGCAGTTTTCGTTCCCACAGCAAACCATTTATGTAGCATGTGTAAATGTGTCCCATTATTGAATCTTGTCAATCAATATTACCTACAATAGAGCAAAGTTGCATCCATCCACCAACAAAATTTACGATATTGATGTACGCTATAAATGTTTTAAACATTTGATGCTTTATCGTACAAATAAAAGAAGCATTGCTCTCACGAAATCAGTAAGTAACCGCTTGGCACAGAAGCAGTCTTCAAGACTCGATCCACAGAGCTGACCCAGCGCGAACCAAAGGTGGTGGAAACAGCAGGAAGCCCTCTCGTGGGTGGGGGGTTATAATTGGGAAAGCCTGGCCGTGGACCATAGTGGGTGACGTCTTTCGATTGTGCCACGCTCCTTGCACGTTAAAGATCACTTTTGTAGTTTTCGAAAAACAGCAGGCTAATGCCGCAACAAAAGACTGAATTTTCCGTCCCTACCCATCACTCCCTTTTTCCAGTGGAAGTCAAAAACCGTTGCCCTGTTGTGTCCCATCCCTCCCCATTTTCGATATTGAACTTGTTCTCGACATGAATATGCATGAAATATTTGCCACTGGACGTTAAGTAACCAACAATCAATCCATCAGTAAGCAACCGAACTCCAAAACTATAATGAAATGTAGTTAGATCAATATGTATTTCATTTTTTAGATCCATCTCTGAGGACTGGACCACAAAATGGCAAATCAAACCGACGGAATTTGTCAAAAATGTTTCAACAACATTGCAGAATTTGGAACATAACACTTCTTACCAGATAAGAATAATTGCAATAAACGGTGTTGGACAGAGTTTACCAAGCCAAACAAGTGATTACTTTATGGTCTCAAAAGGTATGTGAAATATTTAATCTTTATTATAAATTAGCTAAATATGTATCAAGGTACAATCAAACATTGTAGTATTTATGCAAATTTTTGTTGTTGATAGTATTTGATCAATTACTTGTCCATTGTTATCAACTAAGTTCTGGAATAATTGATAGGCTACTAAGTCACCTCCTTTGAGCCTCTTCACTTTTTTGTCTCTGTGTTACTTGATTTATTTTTAATATTTGTCGACGTCTACCTGGTCTATTTCCCCCTTTATACCATTCAATGATACATGATTAATATGCTAGTTTCCTGTCTCCATGCACTTGTACTTAAGCTAGTTAAAAATCGTTGTCCACCGTTTATAAATTTACTTTATTTGTAGATGTTTGGTTGCGTGTAACATTTGTAAGAAGACAAATATATGCTTTTTGTGCTTTGGAAGTTAATCTTTGTCAACATGTGGAGTTTTGAAGAAATATTTTCCGCTTCTAAATTTAAATAATTATATTTAGATATTTGGCATGCGCTATGGCAACGTCTTCATTTTTATTTTTTATTTCAGAACAATATGACCAAGCAACAACATTTCTTGACAATGTCAGTAATATTACAGAGAAAATGTCAAAAGCATCATCTTTGGGTTAGTTTAAGAACTGTATGTTCCTAAAGTCTTCCTATTTATTTGCAACAATGCCTTTACAAATACCGAGGCATTAAAAGCAAGCTTTAACTACCATGGATTGTCAAAAATTATATTTTTGTTTCCAAAATGTCGCAGAAGTATTGTTGTATCGAGAATGTTATGTCGTTAAAATTCTGGCCGGATCATGCCAAATAAATATGCAATAAGTCTATTCTGTATAAAGAAGTCGTACCTGGGTTGTAATAATACCTACATTTGGGGAGATATATCTTCATATCGCCAGATATCGTAAGAGAAATAATGTAAATAGAGTTTAAATCCGGCTCTGTCTAAATCAAAGAGGTATTCATCATTAATTTCACGAAATTGCTCTTGTTGTAAATGTGAATAAAGTATTTGCTGCTGGACTCCATGCAAAAATCAATTTATTGTCTTAAATATTATCAACGTTTCATTGCACCTAGGATTTATAAAAAACGAAAGGGTATGTAATATCCCAGTGTTAACTGTCGAACTGTCTCTTTTCTGTACTTTTGTCATATTTTCTTTGATTTAACTACTTTCGTGGCAAAAACGTGAGATCATGTAATACAGTCCATCGGTATATACGTACTTACGTCAGACATACTGAGATTAATTACATTTCGTGTTGAGAGGCTTGATATTTTATCATAATGATCCAACCCGAGCTTGCTTTCAGTCAATGCGAGCATTCATTCTTTTTGTATGTATTTGTGCTATAGTATATTTATTGTAATTAAAGTACTCTCTAGTCGGATTTGGTGACTTTCTAATTGATTTTTATGGTTTGGCGATTGCTGCTTTTGTTTTCTTTGCCTATTGCCTTTGACCACTCGTTTGTGGAGGTTTGGTACTCACTGAACTAGTTAAACCCCATCACATCTCTCATGTGCCTGTCCCAAGTTAAGGAATGTAGTCAAATGTTTGTCTTTGGGTTTAATGTTTTGTTACTTTTTTGTTAATATTCAGGTAGGCGCAGTACATGTTTTTTTATTTTGTGGAGATTAAGAGCTTTCCTCAAGGAGTGGCATTTTGGAGACTTCTAGATTTGTAAATTGCTCTCTTTTTCTCGTGGTTGGAGTGCAGTCTTTCTTACATTACCTTTTTTCATATTTCATATGTCTAAAGTGGCCACGCAAATCTCAGAGACCGTTAATGATAGAAACTTGAAACTTGAAACTTGACATCAAGGAAGAATATACGACCTGTAGTGAATGAATTCAAATTCAACTCCTTGGGGTCAAATTATAGGCGAAAAACGAAACAAGCGATATCCAAGAAATGATGAAATCTCCTTATTTATACAAGTTAAGATTTTGAAACTTATATCACAAATTACAATACCTTTTCTAAGTTGACAGAGGGTATCGGATTTTCACCGCCATCAGGTGACCAATAAATGACCAAAAAGATTGTCCAAGAACGCCTCCTACACAGCATATAATAGAAAGTTTAAATTTAGTGCATTAATAACACTTGAAAAGTTGTCTGGGCCGTATATTCCGGAATTTTGATTCCTGTCCCTGGGGCGGGCCCAAACCCAGATAAGTGAAAATTAAAGATATGTCAATATCTGTTAAGATGCCCGTCCATAAATCATATATTTTCTGATCTGTTATCAAAAGGTTAGTTTTATGGTCATCCCGAAGGGTTGTCTACAACCCCTTCATTTAGAAAATTTCAAACTGCTTAGTTGAGATCCCCAACCCAAACGATGTATATTCTAAATCAGCATAAAAAGACTTTGTCCCCTTATTTTCTGATATTTCACATGAACTGGATCGCCACCCCTAAACCTAATATATATTCTTTGATTTCATAAAAACAATTGAAATTTCCATCCTTGGGGTCTGTCCTTTTTTGAAAATTTGTATTTATCACTAAAACTTTTGGGAATCCCACCCCAAAACATATATCTTCTTAATCGTCATAAAAAAAACAAGATTAATGGTCATCCCTGGTGGTCGACCCACCCACTAATGTTGAAAATTTTAATTCATTCTTTAAAAAAATGTTGCGATTCCCACCCCTAAACAAAATCTATTCTTCGTAGCATGAATTAAAAATTAAGTGGTCATCCCTGTGGCCAGCTCCGCCCCCATTTTGAAAATTATATTAACTTATGATATCAGGTTTTTAAAATTAAAGTCATAGATACATTTTAAACATCAGTATAACTATAAGGACTATTTGGTAGTACAACTATATAGGAATATCACTATTTGGGGAACGGAGGGATGTGCAATCTCTGATTCATGTGATTGTTGCATTCTGTGTCACTTATATTGGGTTCGTGTTACTCATGTTTTAGTTTTCTGTTATCTATTCTGATATTTTGCTTTTTTAAATATTGTTAGTCATGGTCTTGCTTGCATGACTTAACGATTTTCGATTGCAATTTCGGTATCTTAAATTCATTCTAAAGAAAATATTAAGCCAAAATAGAACTTTAGCAGTATAATGATTAATTGTTTGTTGCTTAATGTCCAGTTGCAAATATTACATGCATATTTAGGACGAGAACAAGTTCAAGTTCGTAAAAAATCAAAATTATCGAAAGTGGGTTTGATGGGATACAACTGGAAAACGGTTTTTGACTCTCATTGGTAAATGGGAGTGATGGGAAGGGACGAAAAATTTAACGTTAATTCTACTAGTTATTAGTAGATAGATAGATAGTTTATTTCTCTAAACCAATAAACAAAGGTACAGAGAACAAATTGCATATACACAAT
Organism: Geukensia granosissima; assembly: GCA_032357055.1. NCBI lineage: Eukaryota > Metazoa > Mollusca > Bivalvia > Mytilida > Mytilidae > Geukensia > Geukensia granosissima. The sequence continues at coordinate 15,354 of JAULBM010046740.1, read as the reverse complement.
TAAGTAAATTACAATGGCTATCAGGTGGCATAGATACATAAACAAATATAAAGTGTGTGAGACTGAAAGAAAGACAATTAACAGTAGGACTAAGGTGTGACTACAGTGTAGGAGGACCAGTGAGGAGGACTGACTTTATCATTTATTACGCGTATGAAATTACACAATTTTTTAAGGTAGAAATTCTTTTAGTACAAAACAAAGCTTGCAGTTTTATTGCATTTGGTCTATTATGGAGAGACGATGGTATATTTTTACTATCGTTTTCAAAATAAGGACATTCAAGGATATAATGAAATTCGTCGCCTATTGTGGACATGTTGCATAAATTACATGTTCTTTCTGATCTGTCAATTTGAAACCATCGCCCGCGTTCTATGGGTAACATATGGTTTAATGTTCTAAATTTACATAATGTAATGGCGTCCCGATCATTGAGTATATCAAAATATTCTTCGAAAGCCAGTTCTGATTTAAAGATTTTGTAGTTTATACATTTTGGGGAATTTTGAATATCAGCATACCATGTTTGCTTATACTGATCAATTTGACTTTGCTTTACAACAAATTTTAACCAATTTGTATTCTGGCCATTCTGAATTTGAAAAATATAAGGGAGTCCACAATCATTTAGAATTGTGTTTATATATTTTAACCAGGGTAAATTATAATTGTTGTTATTATAATGATAATAAGCAAGTTTATATATCATTGACGATAATTTATCGTTGTTTTCTAATAGTTTACACCAGTAAGTAACCATTCTTGTTCTAATACTGATATTAAGGGGATATCGGCCTGTTTCTCCATAAACCATAACAGATGGTGTCGAACGCTTCATATGCAAAAGAAGTTTCAAGAACTTTAAATGTACTTGTTCAATTACATCATTTGTCCCATAACCCCACACCTCACAACCATATAAAAGAATGGGTTTGACGATTTTGTCAAACAGTTCTACTTGACATTTTATAGATAAATTGTGGGTTCTGCCCTTTTTCAATACGCCATACATAGCTTTAGTTGCCTTATCGGCGAGATGTTTTTTCGCAGCATTAAATGATCCTGTTCTACTATGGAGTAGCCCAAGATAGTTAAAATCTTTAACCACTTCTATTTCTTCACCATTTATATTAAATCTACAATTTTGTGGTTGTCGGCCTTTTGATAATATCATTATTTTAGTCTTAGATACATTAACTTTTAATTTCCACTGTGTACAGTAATCATTGAAATGATCTAGCTGCTTTTGTAAATCGACCTTTGATTCTGACATTATTACGGTATCGTCTGCATAAAGAAGGATAAATAATTTTAAATACATGAAAAGATCATTTTCCAGAGTCTCTGATATACTCTTCAGACCGATTATGTCTTTACTCTCTAAAAAATCTATAACATCATTTATATATAAAGAAAACAATAATGGTGAAAGATTTTCACCTTGTCGTACTCCAATAGTGCATGGGAAGAAATCAGAATATTCATTATTATAAATTATTCTTGATTTTATATTATTGTACATATTGACTATTACATTATACATTTTGCCGTTGATGTGGTTCAATAGTAATTTATGCCAAAGACCCTGTCTCCATACGGTATCAAAGGCTTTTGCAAAGTCTATAAATGCACAATATAACTTTTTCTTTCTGTTTCTCAAAAGATCTGTCAAAATATGAAGAATGAAAATGTTATCAATAGTAGAATAGTTTTTCCTAAATCCACTTTGATTCGTATATATCAGAGAGAATTCTTCAGAAAACTTCGCAAGTCTATCATTTAGTACCGAAGTAAATAATTTGCCAAAACAACTTAATATTGTTATTGGTCTGTAGTTATTAGGATTATTTTTATTCCCTTTATTTTTATAAATTGGATGTATATTTCCAGTGAGCCAACAGTCAGGCAAGATCCCTGAATCAAAAATTTTGTTAAAAAGTTGTGTGTATACATTGATTAGCTTATTTGACGAGGCTTTAATATATTCATTAAAAATATTATCATCTCCACTAGATTTATTATTCTTTAGTTTTGATATACATTTTTGTATTTCATCTGTTGTTATTTCTGAATTAATCATCTCATTAATTTCATCATTACCTTCATTTATCAATTGATCAGGGTGTCTTAATCTTGAATTGTCACAATTTAGACTTTTAAAGAATTCATGTAATACATCAATCGGTATACTTGGGGGTTTAACTTTAGGTTCGTTATTTAATAACTTCCAATATTCTTTTGGATTTGTTGTTTTCATAGTTTTCATCTGATCTCTGAGATTGTTTCTATATCTATTTATATTTTTGTTCATTATTTTCTTATATTGCTTTTCGCTGTCCTTTTTTCTTTGGAGATTTTCAGGGGTTTTGAATTGACGGAGGAGCCTTTTATTTCTACTTAACAGTTTTTTGGCATTCTTGCATTCTATATTATACCAAGGTTTACTTTTAGTATTAATTTTTGGTTTTGCTATGTCTTTTCTTTTATACACAATTTTTGTGCCAAATGTTTCTTTAGCCGCATTAGTAAGTAAATCTCCGATGTCCTGGACGACATTATTTATAAATGATTTATCAATCATTTCATTTGTTGTATTGAGTAAGATCTCGTTTACTGCATTTAGTTTTAATAAGTTAATGTTTGAGCTGAATTCTATACTTTTTTCATTTTCCCATTTATTTACTTTTTCAGTATTTCCTGTCTCTTCAGTTGAAGAGTTATTGTTAATTTTTTCTTCGCGATGAAAAGAAATTGTTATATCTAAGGGACAATGCGCGTCTGAAAAAAGTGGGCTAAACTCTAGTACATTAGATTCTGTTGCGATTTTGAGAATATCCGTAGAGGCAATAAAGTAATCTACTACTGCCGCGTTTTTGCTGGTTAATTTACCAATAGTATTTTTCCCAATGCGACCGTTTATGATAAATAGGTTATTGTATTTGCACAAATCAAGTAATAAATTTCCAAAATTATTTTTAGTTGTATCCAAATTTCCTCTAATAAGTGGTATATTTTGATTAGAAAGTTCATCTACGTCATTTTGAAAGATACTAAACACATCGATTATTTCATTTTCATCTGCTTGTAAATAATCTAAATCACTTCTTGTTCGGCTATTAAAATCACCGGCAAGACAAATATATTTAGAATCGTGCGAGATGTTTATTAGTTCTCGTTCGATTTCACGGAAAGCTTCTGGTGAACTATATTTTGTATTTTCAGGCGGAATATACACATTTCCGAAAAGCATTTCCCCATCTAATTTAGTTAAAGACGGTAGAATTTTTAACCATAAAACATATTTACTATCAGAAGGAATTAATTTTATATGATCATGTAAAGATTCTTTATACCCTATTATAAGACCACCCGACCTCTTGTTACTAAAATTGAATCTATTTTTCATTTCAAATATAAAACCTGGGGACGAAATTTCATCACAGTTATCTGTTTTTGTTTCCTGAAAACAAATAATATCATAAGCATTGATAAGTGCAATAAAATCCGGGTATTGTAAATGTCTTTTGATTCCACAAACACTTAAGGAAAGTATCTTAAGGTTAAGTATATCATCAAATATCAAAGATTGTTCCTCATTTAGTGAAAGCCCTCCGTCAAGCTGTTAATTACTCCCTTGACTGCTGACTGAAGAATTTGTGCGCTGCATTTTGTTTCGCCGAGTTTCATCTTTTTCATTGTTTGGATTTGTTGCCGCCGGCTTTTCTGTTTCTTGGGAAGGGACATAAAGCTTACCGTCAGTTATCAGTTTATCCCTTATGATTGTGGCCCTTTTTCCGTTATCTTTTGCCTCTTTTAACTTAGGATATAGTTTCTTTATTCTCTCCTCTATTTCCGGTGGATATTGATGATTTACCCGTATGAAGTACCTTTTAATTGTGAACATGCCGACAAAACCATTCTAAGATCTTTGTGACAGATGAATCTTGCAACTATTGGGCTGTGTTTTTGTTTCCAATCATAGTTTCCCTTCTTTCCATATCTATGAGTGTTCCCTATTTCAATAAATTTGTCTATCTTAAGTTGATCCTTAAAGAATTTGATCCTTGAAGAATTTTCTCAAAGTTTCCTCCGTATTTTCCGATACCATTTCTTGGATTTCATGGAAGACTAGGATGTTTTTCATTGACCTACATTGAAGGTCCAAAATTGTTTCTTTTATATCCGCAAGTGGTACCTCTTCTTTAGAAATAGTCTTTAATTTAACTATTTCGCTATCTAAGGATGTGAGGCGGTGAGAATTGTCTTCGCATTTTTCTTTGATATCATTGTATAGGTTACTTATTCCCTGCATGGATACTTCAAGTTCATCTGTTTTTATTCTTACATCTTTGACTTGCAATTCAAGAGATGCAACTTTTTTTGTTAGATTAGAAAGTTTATTGTCTATTGAATCTATCTTATTTTTTTTTTTTTTGCAAAAGATCTATATGGTCATCAGTCGTTACTGTTGTTACTTCATCTGTAGAAGCACTGGACGACATTTTTGCTAGAAACAAAGCGTTCAATGGTTTTCTGCTTATTTTTCAAACTAAACTTCGAAATATACTATAATTGCTCTCTTGCCTGTCTTAGTTATATATTACATATCACGATGAAAAACATAAATTTTCTTTAAGTCGGAGCAAATTTTTGTGCTGTTTCCACCTCAGTCACGTGATCAATCTCCTTGAAAATTGTTTAATTTGAAAGCATGATTTGGGCGAAACAGGTTTTTGAAACCCGATTTAAAAGTTTAATTTTTCGATTGACACCTTACCTGTAGTTTTCATAAAGGTAATGATGGTTAATTTCATGTACATGTATTAAATTTTTACTAAATTGCCTTATTAGAAAAATATATTGGAAAATACTTTGGTGATGCTTAACTTCTGGCATTGAAATTCTAGAATACTTTTAACAATATAGAAGAAAATACTACCAAAAGGGGACACATTAAAAAATCATCTATTAGGACACAGTGTTTACGTTGCCGCATGTAACTCCCACATATCTCATTGTATGTTATGTGCATGCTAGATTTCTAGCTGTTCTTTGTTGCAGGGCTGGTTGTCAGAGAGTATGTTGTTCTTTGGATCTTACAGTGATAAAATAATAGACGGAAGATATAACCAGCCATTAGCCTATATTCTTACTTGGGCTGGAGTTAGTCTTTTTTACTTAATAGTAATTGTAATAGCGTGAGTAGATGTCTACATTATAAACGCAAAAACCTTAATTTTGTTTTTGCCTTATTTAGTCGGTTATAAGGGACATAAACAACCACTTAATAGTCAGATATTTAAGATTTGTTCTCCAAACAGATAATAACAAAATTATATTAAAAATTATGAAATCAAAATATCACATAACACACTGGCTTTTTGTGAGTTCATTTTGTTCATATATATGACAATGACAAGATATGAGGTAAAAGAAAGAGAGACAACACTACCAGAAAACAAAATCAATTTACAAATCAAGAGGTCCGCACAAGGCTTTTAACAATGGTGTAATAAAAATCTTTGTGAAAAGTTTTAAATCGCCCCAATAACAAAAATGTGTAAACGTAAAAAAATTCTCAATTATTGAAAGGAAGCGCAGGTTGAGATGAAATATGCTTACTAGGTTATGTTTCTATAAAGTGTAGCATATGATATCCCTTGTCGTATAGAATTCTATATTTGCCACCGTTTTTCGCATTTAATCTTTGTAACGATAATAATATTTTGTGAAAGTTTTTGGGAGCTGCTGATATTTGTACCCTTGGTAAAAAAAACTACCAGTAAGATGTAAGTTGCTACCAATAATATAAAAATAGGAGATGTGGCAGAAACGTTAGTGCAAACACGAGTTAAGAGTACCAGTTGTAAAATTAAGCACCATAGGAGGGGGTTAAGGCACGTCCCAATCAAGAAACAGAAAAGAAAAATTGTCCTTTATATCATACATTTAAAATTCAAAATCCAAAACTGAGAAGGGGGGATGGTCATTACTCATTTTATGTTAATTCAGAAATTATTGCGATGTTTTTATTATTGCGAAAATTGCGACAGGGTTGAAATTGCAACAATTAAACCTATAATTTCAGATTTTGTCAATAGTATTCAAACAGAAGTTGTAAGAAGTCGCAGTTACAAAGTTCGCATTTTCTGCCTAAAATTAACAAATCGCAATAATAAATGTACGCAATAATTTCAGAATTTATACTAGATTTATTTATGTAAGTTTTTGATAAAGTTGTGAAAATGTCATCCGAATATCTAAAAGTATTATTAAACTGGAACACTAAATCCGGGTTTGAAGAGTCATTTCGAATTTGTTATAAAACCTTTAAATTATGACAATAAAAAATAAATCGGCTATGAAAGGGCCACATTTTGTTCCATGGGTATACAAATTTTTTGCCGATATACTGTGTTACCAAATCGTGCTTAGATGTTATCAAATAGAATTCGATCGTTGTAATGATGTCATACTGCTGTGCTAGTTTATTTATTTTACGATTTTTCGATTAAATTGTATCACATTTTCGCAGTAAATTTTAAATCAACCAGAATTTTTGAATGACCAATGCATTGAATATGTAAATCTATGTATATATGTTCACTTCTTTATGCCATGTTTCGTTTTTTGTCGTATTCTCTGGTGTGCCTTCTTTGTTGACATCTTAGTTTGTTCTCACTTCTTCATAGACCTGAAGGCGAAAACAAAAGCCGAATTAACTCGTTCTATTGGAAAGTAGTTTGTCAGAAGGCGGTTTACAACAGCTGAGATAAAACAAATTTTAAGTTTCTTTGAGTTTAAGTTAAGTTATGATTTTAAATTTTTTTCCGAAGGATTTTTAAATTATAAAAACATTGAAAATGATCATGTGAATCTTATTCCTATTTGGACGTCTAATGAACAAATGTATTCAACAGGATGCACATTCGTTACCGACATAGCAAACTGTCGGACAACTCAGATGACTATGAGTTTGCTATTCGTGCATTCTGTTCATGGGATCACACTATTTATTCTACTGATGGCGTACAGGACCACAGGAAACAGATATGTACAGAATTAAGAGTAAGTATTTGTATAATATGCAGTGTTCCAGCTAGCTCTGAATGGGGAAGCAGCATCCCTCTGTCCTTTTTGTGCTGCCTCATGCCCTTTCTGAGATGCAAGGACATATACAGCAGCTTATGTTCAACACAATGTAGGTTATGAAGTTGATGATGTCTTTCAATAATGGAAACTATCTAATAAAACTTCATAGCGACCGAAGATAAGATATTTGGTCTTTCATTTAGATCATCATTTCAATTATTTATTTCAGTTTTGAAATTGTACATAAGTACTCTTTTAGGTGCAGTTATGCCCCTTGTCTGAAATCTTTTAGATGTTCAAACAAAAGACTCGTCAGTGGTGTCTCGATAAAAATTATTTGAACAAGAACATTCCAAACAACTATTGAAATACCCTACCAGTTGGAAAAAAGTTGATATTCATATCAATAGGAATTCGATACCAAAGTGAAAGACATAACTTGTTACGTTGGAAGACAAACAAGACCACGGCCAATAAAATGAAACGAAAGACAAACAAAGAACACACAACACTACACTGAAAACTACAGCCGTAGTTACACGAACCCTAAAAATACGGTGTAAGTTCAGGTGCTCTAGAAGGGTAAGTAACTCCTGCTCCACAAGTGGCAACCTTCGTGTTACTCAGAAAAGAAAGTCTTAGTCACAATCGATGTTAGTCACAACGATATACGAACGAATTTTTTGTCACGACAGACGGAAGATGTCCATTGTCATTTGTAAAATGGATATTTCGTACCGGTCATTCAAACCATGATGGCGATGGAAAAATTTCCGGAGTAATGACTCTAATCTTTTCCTTAGAAGCGCCAACCAGTTTCAGAACAAATTTCATGGTAAATTAGCAATATCTGTACCACAATAGTCTAGTTTTCGATGTAAATTATGTATGTTTGTACGTTTGGATTTTATTAACAAATAGATATACATATATTTTACTATAGCTTTAATCCACGATTTAGTATACAATGAATATATATATATATTCCGCTTTTGTTTTAGGAAAGAATACGGGAAGAACGAAAAACTAGAATATTGAGATTAGAAACAAGGTCAGTAACTTTCAATCATAAATAAAAATGATATCAATTACAGCTTTAATGACAAGGAAAACTAATTAAACTATTTTAATAGATCATTTTCTATATCAGTAAAGCCTAATTAGTACATTTTGATGCAAAACCTAGAAAATTGAGATTAGAAACAATATGAGTAATTTTCAATCATAAATAAAAAATGACATCAATTATAGCTTAATGATAAGAAAAACTAATTAAACTATTTTAATAGAACATTTTCCATATCAATAAAAAATGATTTGTAAATTATACTGCAAAATTTTAATGACGGTTTTAATCATAAATAACAATTACTTGCAATATTTTAGTTTCACAACTGATTAAATATTTATTTGACAGGTTGCTACGTTATTTTGGACGGTTTGTGACCAACATTGTGGTGTTTGCTTTACTTGGTGGAAGTGGATACTTGATATACTACGTGGCGCACGATTTTGAAATGCCAGAAAGTACACCATCAGAATTAAAGAAACTCTTTGAAAAATACCAGGCATGTCTTAAAGTTTTAAATAATCCAATTGTAGCATCAACGATTGAGCACAAGACAAGGGATGCTTTTCATGAGCACCTGATCCTACTTATGTTCTGTAAAGGAGTTCCTGGATTCCACGCCGTTGCTCTTTTTGTTTTCGTTTTATCTTAAAGTTTGTTTCGAATTTGTCTTGTCTCTTTAGACTTTGCATTTTTGTGTCTCAAAATGGTATTCTACAACGGACTTAATAGATAATTATATTACTGAAAATGATATGATAATAAATCTATCTTTGTTAACTTACTGCCATCATCAGGAGCATACAAGTGCAATAACTAAACTGGATCTAAAAGGAAATTGAAGTTAAGTTAAAAAATAAATTGTTTCTACAGAAAAAAAAAGAATAAAATCTGAAAAGGAAATAGAATAGAAAACGTTTTACAAATATTTAAGGATTTAATGAATTTAAACAAAAGTTGGGCCACTAGAAATTTACGTACTATATATTTTAAAATTCAACGGCCAAGTCAAACCCTAGATAAATGGAATATATATTTTTTAAAATTTGAAAACCCACTGAAAATATCATCTGAATATTTGTAATGTGAATACCATTGCATTAAAAATAGTGATTTTCTGGCTTCAGTTTGATTGTTGACACAAACTGCATTTCTGTATTTAAGAATCTCTGCATCATAAGCTTTGAAAATTCAAAGAAATGTATGTACGTCGGACTTGAATCTAAAAAAAGATGCCAAAAGTTTACTATTCCCAACCTCATTTATTAATGACAAAGCAGCCAATTTCAAGATGATGAAGACGTCTTAGGTAACTGTCTTTTTGGCTGATTCTAGTAATGCATGAATTTTTGTGTCTATTATATAAAAACCCGTTATCCTTTTGCTTCTTTATTTCAATCTTACTTATTTATGATATAATCGTATGATTCTTAAGATCCTATAAATATATTTTACTAGATTATTTTTGATTTATTAGTTGTCAGCACTTGTTTCTGTACTGAAGTTGATAGTGCCTCTACTCTTTGAAGTCCTGGTACATCTGGAGGGATACTCACCAAGAACAAGATTAAAAGCAACGCTGTTAAGGTATTATTCTTAAAGTTGCATTATTAAGTAACTATAAAAAACGTATTATTTTCTATGGTCGTTAGTTTCGTAGAAAGTAGTCGGTAGTTTTATAAACGATTAAGGTACATCATCACTGTTTCACTGCAGAGTCTAACTGGATATGTTTATTAAATAGTAAATTTTGGTAAAACTTCTGTCCAAATTTGAAAACGTATATTTTGGTATTTTTTCTCTTAAAATTTTGATATTAAGATATCTATCCTAAAGATACATGTTTTAATATCTTTCACTTTTTTATTGATAATTTTAATTGAATACACTTTAAAGGGAGTTATCACTTTAAAATGTTTATTTATGTACAAATGTAGAATGTACAAATGTGCAATGACAATGAAAGCTATTCCCTAAATTTTATTTTGTATTCTGAAAAGCTTTTAATAAAGCTATATTTAGAATTTTATTTCAGAATTATATCTGCTGGTTTTGTTTCTATCTGCAAAATTGTGTATTTTCCGTACATAAGCTGTGTAAAATAATCAAATTTTGTAAAAACAGACACTAGAAAACAAGAATGATGACTTAAATTTTGTTTTAATTTTTGATATGCCTTGAATATGACTACATTTTATGAAAGTATGCAAAAAATACTATCGGTGAGAAGTGTAGGTAATGATCTACCTAAAGTCGTATATGAAATCAACTTCATTTTTCTCTAAATACAAATGTTTGTCTTATTTTTATCGCATTCTTAATTTTCAAAGAATAATCAATACGAGTCCTTTACTAATTGCTCGACGTCACTGCAAACTTTATCGAGGTCTATAATATTCATCTTTGCTTTTTTTGCTCTACTTTCTTTGAAATTAGTTTTGGTAAACAATTACTCTCCTTTTAAATTAAATAACACAACATAAGTCTACATTTCTTTACCATACTGTATCCATCCCTCCCGAGGGCGACCGGGGTATAGAAAAAGGCCGTTCGGTTTCTCCGCCTGCAGGTAGAATGCCTGCTTAAGGGACGTCCGTTAGTTCGAGCGGGATGTGTAAATTCTCGAACTCCCCTTCTCAAAGGTTGTGCCGGGGAAAAATTGGCGCTAGGTATCTCCGTCCTTGAGGCACTAGTCCTCTAAAAGGGACGTCCCTGATTGTGGGGGAAGTATAAATTCACAATCCGTCCAGAGGGAGACGTTAAAGATGCCCCGTGTTTAGGAAATGCCACGTCCTAAGCAGGCTAAAAACCCCTTGTAACAGCTCGTTTTGAGTGGTCAGTAGGCAGCCAGTTACAAGGCTAAATTGTCTGCCCCTATCCAACCTGCAATTTTTCCAGTTGCAGTCTAAAAGTCCCTCCCTTACCGGTCCCTTTGTTACAGTCTAAATATTGATTTATTGTTCCCTAACTTGTTTCCGTCCTGAATATGCATGAAATATTTGCCACTGGACGTTAAACAACAATCAATAAATCAATCTACTTTATAAATAATTAACATTATTTCCTTTACTTATTAGCAAATTAACAAATAGGTTCTTTCGTTAAGGATTACAAACGCATTGAAATGCAATCATTTATGAAGTTGTTATAAGGATCTGATCAATCCGAAAGAAAACAATATTAATCTACACTGTAAGTCGTAATCATCAGTCCTTATTTGATGGAGGTTATGAATTGAGATGATGGATATTGCATTAACCATTCTTGTACTTACAATTTAAAAAGCTTGGGTTTTATAAAACTCGCATGAGATGTCACATATTGAAACACATCTTACAATTATTTTGATGAGTAACATTAATGTTTGTCGTACATGTACAATTACTAATCATAAATCTACTTTTCTTCTTTTCAGGACGACCGTTTTCTATTTTGCCAGTCTTGTTGTTTTTGACATATCACTACATAATGTTGCTTCAGAATGTACAAGTAACTCTTGTAGCAACAAGGTAAATATTATCTGTACTCTAAATAATAAAGGCAATCAATACACTGTCGTTTTACTTGTGCACATGATTTGGTATCCAGGAATCATCTTATTATGCAAACGCTACATCTTTTTAGATCAGGATTTGACTATTGACAATGATCATTTCAATCGTGAAAAACCGAACAAAGTCAACACTTTTCTGAGAAACTATAGTACACCAAAGAATTTTCCCACAACTAAAGTAAATCTGTATCAAAAGTTTTACAAGGATAGATATCATATTATTTATCGTTGGAATTCTAATTTTTTGCCATAACTGAAGCTGTAGTTTAAAATTCATTTTAACTTAAAATAAAATTCCCCCATAGAGTGTAATGTTAATTTTTTCGAAATGTAAATTAGCTTCATGTTATTGATGCAATTTACCAATGGTCTCGGGTAACAAGGCATGCTATTTGAAAAAAAATTTGGGGTTTTTATGACAGATCAAAGATGGAATTTATAAAGAATAAAGTTGAAATAACATTCTCGATATACCACGCAATCGCTGTCGCATTTTGAGATAGATTTTTCAATGTCAAAAATTAAACATAGAGGGGAAATAGGAAATTTTTTTCTGCTGAGGAAAATTTGAATTTAAATTGCAGGATAAGTTGCGACAAAAAACTAGAATTCCAACGACATATAACATGACATACTTCATAGTAGAACTTGTGATATATTTTGACTTAAGTCATGTCAAATTTAATTTAATTTACATTAATTGATATGAAAATCATTGTCAAAGAAACCATATCAGATCGTATTTAAAAGCTTCTGAAAATATAGAATTGTCTTCAAGTTCTTCAATAACCGTAGAATCATATCGGGATGTCAATTCTTTTTTTCGTATTTTTTCGTCTATTGCAATTTTTTTGCTTGTCTATTAGTATATGTCCGTAGACTAACATTTTTTATGTTTTCATTCCGTGTTTTTGTATTTTACATTTTGTACAAATTTAGTGCAATATTATTTTTTCCAGGGAATAAACATCACCGAAGTATGTTGCTGGGAAAATCGAGTTGGAGAAGAAGTACTGAAAGTTGTTTTTATAGATCTGGGTTTGTGTATTGCAGTTGGAGTTTTTGTTCATGTTGCAAAGGCTGTGTTTATAAAATGCAACGCTTGTTGTATAAAGGTAAATGCTCTTTTTGTTTTACATTGACAATTTTGTTTAACTCAGTCGATAATAGTTTTCTTAAAGTTAATAGCCCACCAAGCCAATGGCTTTTTGAGATTTTGTCATAAATTTTTCTCTGTCATCGATGCGTCTTCCTCTTGTTTTACATTTAAACCTTCCCCTCCTGCAAACAAGACCGAATAAATTGAAACTTTGCTTCAATCTTTTGGATGGCTTTTATAAAATTTGAATATTTCGTCTTGGTCTGTGAGCAATCATTACTGCAGAAAGCAGTTTTGTTTCTTATTTGTCAGGTCTTTAAAAATATTTTCTTTTGAAAGCCACCCCTAGGACGACCTGGTATCAAAAAAGCTATCCCGATTCTCCGACTGCAGGTAGAACTCTTGATAAAGAGACGTCCGTTGGTTGAGCTTGATTAACAAAATGCTAGACCGACTTCCCACAGCGAGTTCCGGGGGGACAATAGGCACTAGGTATCTTCGTCCTGGAAAAACTCGTCGTCCAGAAAGCTCGTTTGTGGTTTCGAAGGGTTTTATAATTCACAATTCAAAGACCGTTAAAGACGCCCAGTGTTTAGACATTACAATTTCTACGTACTTTAAAGACTATGGAAACAGCTCGTTTTGAGTGGACAGTAAGCGACCAGTTGTAAGGTTTAATTTTCAAATTCACCCATCGGTTTTTCCAGCAGCATTAGAAAATTTACTCCCGTTTATTCACCGGTTGACAGTCTAGATATTGATTTATTGTTTGCTGACTTTTTCCAGTCCTGAATATGACTGAAATATTTCTAGCTGGACATTGAGCATCAATCAGTCAACCAATCTTCTTAAACCACTGTTCAAATTAAACTCAAATGTAGACTGTGTCGTATTAGGGCTTGTTTCTATAAATCTTTTCAGACAGGCTTAGATATCAGACCTAATCCTTAATTTACCCAGTATATATCATGTTTAATTGATTTACGCGAACAGTTGGACTAATAAAATAATCGAAGAGGTTTTTTGGAGGAGGAACTTTTTTCAGATTTAATATACCGACCGAACACACAGCTAAACTTAACTTTAACCACCGTGTTTAACCTCTTAGGCAACATTAGCATCACTTGTAAAATATTGCATGCTCACATTTTTGTATTATTTAAGTTTTTGATACCAGCATTCCCATCTGCAAATTTACCACTCAATATTGAAACAATACCTACAATGAAACGGTAGGTTTAAATAATATATTGTGTTTTTTTAAAACATATAAGCTTGTTAATGTGATTTGCAAACAATTCGGTGTTTTTATACATGTTTCACAAAAGTAAACCTGGTTAATTTTCGCATTAGAAAGGCTTTTGAAATATTGCTCTTTAATAATTAAAATGATATGTGTTATTTATTATAGCGTAAGGTCTAATATCTCTCATTTCTAACATCTTAACAAACCAAACATCGAATAAGATGTGAAAGTTAAATGAAACCTATGTTTAAAATCAATTTTCTGATGGAATATTTCTTCCATATCCGATAGTGTGGTACGATGGTCACCTTCTTTATTTGTGTTGCAAGTTATTTTCTTTAAAATCACAAAAAACAATTTCTATTATCATCTTCAGAACCATAATACAACAAGTCAAAGTACTTTTGATTGTATAATCGTAATTGTAGTTAAAAAAAATTGTCAGTATATTTCTTGTTTTATGTTTCATTGTTTTCTTCTATACTGTAGAGCGTAGTTTCAGACATTGTTTAGAATAAACAATTCATTCCAAAACGAAAAAATGTTATTTCTGAGTTGATATGAGTATAAATATCTTAAAGTTAAAGTTAGTGGTTATATTTTGTTACCACATTGATAGGCCACGTTGTTATGAATTAAAATTGATTGATTGTTGTTTAACGTCCAGCGGCAAATATTATATGCCTATTGAGGACGAGAACACGATATCAAACCAGAAATTATTAAAGCGATTTAACAGGGGTATGGTCGAAGAATTGAAAGCCACGGGATGCCAGAATAAACTGTTTGGGTAGAGGTGAGAAATTAAGCCTAAGCAACTGGTCACCTACGGAACACTCATTACGAGTTGGTTATAAATTAATATGCAGAAGGTTATCAACGTGAGTAGATGTTAAAAAACTGGCTTCGAAAAAACACGTCTTACATACCACTTATAACACAGAAATCTTTTCAAAAGATTACTTCAGTTAACAAAATAGATAACATGTAACGAATTTTAAAACATTTTTGCCATTCATTTTTTCATATTTTCCAGATTTTTAATTTGGAAGGTTTTTTAACCCCCTTATTTTTGCGTGGTAAGCTTATCAGCTACATTGGCAAATATTGATAAATATATGACACTAAGCACATCAAACAGTTTTCAATGCGCAGAAAGCAATGCTTATATTGTATATTTAAAAGACAAGCAAGACAGTAATGTTGAATTACAAAAAAGATTGATTGATTGTTGTTTAACGTCCAGTGGCAAATATTTCATGCATATTCAGGACGGAAACAAGTTAGCAAAC
>JAULBM010046729.1:0-10645 GCA_032357055.1 Geukensia granosissima | reverse complement strand
TAAACCATGTATTTGTATTCCTTTGCATTTTAACGCAGGATTCGAAAAAACACCACCCTGTCGTGTTCAGCCATTTTGTAGTTCATTACCTTGTTAGTGTATGTAGTATATTAAGTATATTTTAATTACGCGTCCTGCACCTGTGCTTGGTGGAGCACCTGGATAAACCACTATATATGTTTATTTATATTGACACTTTTGTAGTTTTTGCACCCAGAATAAAGGAGCTAGATCCATTTGGTGTTAATCCAAAACAGAACCGAGCCATTCTTTAGAAAGTGCAATAGGTATACATGTTGGGTTACCAAAGTGTCGTTGATGCCAAGCTCTTTTATCAAGCAGTCAAGGTGAAGTTTAAACAAAAAATATAAATTTATTTAAAGCTTTATCAGCTGGAACAACAGCAAATTTTTCATGACAGCAGGGTCCTTGAAAACTGCAGGGGCTTTAGTGTTCATTGAAAATTGTATTTTTTATCCGAATCTGAATAAATTATCTGACAGTCTTGACCGTTTTCTCGCTTCGCTCATTGTCTAGTATAATCCTCCACCGAGTCCATCAACAGCTTGAAGTTCTGTTACCAGTTAACTGGATTTGGCACTCGGTATTTAGGATCTTGTGATAGTAACTGTCGTAGTTAATCACTTGTATCAAAAATGAGGTCACCATTAATTATGTGCAGAGCGGGACTATAGTTGTAAGAGGACGACAAGGAGGAGCAGTCAGGAGGTTTGAATTTGAATTCATCAATGCTGAAGTGCTGCAAAGCTTTCTTATTTTCTTGTAGTTGAAAATGCAATCGGCGTACTTTATGTATATTGCTAATGTAATGGCATCCAGACCCTTGTTTGCAAAGAAATGAGAAATGACTTTGGATGTGGTCCTCTTTAGTCGAGCAAACTGGCCTGAATTATCTGTACCGTGCAATATCTATAATAATAGCGTGTAGTTTTTACAGATTTGACTTTAAATCGGTAACAAAAGTATTGTAGCACTTTCCGGAAAGTGTATTCATACTGGAGAGTAGTAAAGTATATAGTCTAGTGGGTATGTGATAAAGTCCAATGTTATTTTTACACAGAGTACAGAATTGTCGATTGAAGCACCAAGAACGTCCAGACATGTGTATTTGCGATGACCATGGCTTTCGTAGACGTCGTTTAGTATTATTAAACGCTTATCCCTCTACATATATTTCATTTTTCATCTAATTTATGAGGTTCAAATGTTATACAAAATACTTTATTTTTACACTACTTACTAAGATTTGTTAATTTGTATTACACAGTAACTGCGTATTTACTTATAAAACATCTGTTACTTAAATAACTGCTACTGTTTGTAGGTAGTACAGTACAATGATAATCAATAGGTTGATAATCTGCAATGTTCAGGAATATCCAAATATTATTCATGTTATTAAGTAGTGGGACAGAACAGTCCAAAATAATTTGTCATTTTTTTTATCTTCTATTTATTCAAACTTTGAATTAGTGAGCATCTGGTATCATGTAGGTTTCCATTTCTAATATTTTTAAAGTGGGGCCTCTAAAGATAAAATGCACAAAATTTTCTGTTGAAGAGTTACATAAAAAAATTCTAATGCAACAGTATTTATAACGTTGATTTTGAATGGATGACGTCGAAATTCTCACGGCATCAAATCCACGTTTAATGCCGCCTGCGGCCATCAAATCGTCGATTAATGCCGGCAAATCTTTGAATACAATACTGTTAATTTCTAAAGATTAATTCTGCTCTTCCTCTCTGGCTGTCCTGTCTTGTAATATGTATGCTCTAATTGGTAATTTACCTTAAGGGGAATTCTGTTGCCATCTCCTACAGAAACAGTCGGAATCCAGTCCAACGGATGCTGTTTTCTAGGATTTTTAGTACGTACGTTTAAATAATTAGGATTACTTTAATAGGTAGAAAATGGAATATTACGAAGCTTCCAAAACTGATTAAAATACCAATAGATTGTCTTTTTGCATTGGTATTTTGAGTAAGGGTTGTAAATGACTTGATAAATGATAATCAGATTTCAAAATTAATCAACTTCCGCGCTCCTTTGAATTTTAAACGTTTAATTGCCTTTTGATTATTTTTTATACAGCTGTATTGTCTATATGTAAGACATTATTAACGAATATCAAGGCTTTGAATTTGTCCTTTCGTAAATCGAAATAACGGACGCCCCTTAAGCAGGGATTCTACCTGCAGGCGAAGAAACCGAACGACATATTTATAAATATTATTAATAAAGCTATTGCCTATTTTCAAAACAGTTTGGGTTTACTTTGATTTCCATTATTATAGCCTGAGGTCATTTATCTCTGACTTTATTCTAAATTTGGCGACTATGCTGGCCGCTTCTAGCCGAATGCACTTAAAATCAAAGATACAGAAATATCTGCTTCACCTAAAATTGACAGTAAGGGCGGGTAAAGAACAAAACTTTAAGACAGAAGAGATGAGTTTGATTTTGCCATTGAAATTCCGTTCATGTGTAGAAAAATCAGAGTCGTACATGCACACGGAATGTATTTCTCAGTTGACACGCTACTCCAGGGTATGTGCTTTCTATCAGGATTTTATTGATAGAGGGTTACTACTGACGAGAAAGCTGTTGAAGCAAGGATTTCTCCTGGAAAGATTTATGTCATAAATCCGAATTTTTTTTCGGTGGTGATTATCATTTGGTTTACCGGTTCGAAATATCCATTTAACAAACGAAAAAATATCTTCCCACTGTCGTGACAACAAATCCTCTCCAATACCGGTTGTGACTAACACGATGGCTTAGTTTATTGGAACTAAGTGTCCTTCACTTAAATTTGGATTTTGAACTCAATGTGAAAAACAGCACGTTTATGTTATTTCAATGTCTCAGGGCCTACTATGGCTTCCCTTACGGCGTGCTTCCTTGTCCCTCGTTGAAAGCCTTAAGCTAACCTGTAAAAGTGACTTGTGTAATTTTTAAATTTTGCAATTGCTGTTTCATGGACAATTATATCACATCTCCCATTTCTGCATAAAATGCAGCAGTTGTCATATCGATTTTGTTTTGTTGTTTTTTTCCTCGTTAATGGAAAATAACATCTTGTTGTCGCTTAGCAAGACAGAAAAACATTTCCAAATATATCTAAAAGGAAAAACGATCAATAAAGTTTTTCTGGTACGTGTCGATTTACAGGGAATATCGAGGAAAGTAAAGAAGCAATTTTGTCGTTTTTACCTCTGTAAGTCATGCTATTATCTAAACTCCTTCCACATTTTTGAGTATATATAATAAGTTTTAAAAATCAAGCACGTCCAACAACTCTTTAATGTTGCGAGGCGGAACCGAAAACCAAAAAACTTTCTCTTGTGGTCACTTATGTGAAAGCTTGTAACAGTCGTCATGCAGTTGGGCAGTTGTGTTGATCCCGGAAAATGCCAGAAGGATGCAATGTAACTTGTTCACTTTATTTATTTACTCGTTTTGTTGAGTAATTTACAATTTTATTACTTTAAAAAAGTTCACTTGTCACGTTAGGAAGTTACAACGGTCAAACGTATACTTCTGTCCATTAAAAAACGAGTAAATTTGTGGACATGGGTATCTTTAAGTAAGGTCTTCATGGCTTCTCCTCGGCTTTTTTCTCGTGTATTTTTTTCTTCATGCTGGACAAATAATCTCGCACTGTAATAAGTACAATGCAGAATTCTTGTTAGTTTTTTGCAAAGTTTTTGATTATATGATCTATTTCACATAAATGTCCCATTAATGTCATAGGACTCGAGATGCTGTAGATTTCCATAGTTTTATAAAATAAGGTGTTAAAGATAAAATAAAAAAAAAATAATTATAATCGTGGGCAGTGAAATATTCCGTAATCGAAAGATCGCTTAAAGAGAATATGTTTCTCTTTTGCATAACTTTATTATACCTTAAAAATAAAACGATGGACATCTCCTGTGAATTTCTACTTCATTTGTAAATATGGATTTTATGTAACATATTTCGTCAAGATTGATGCATTACTTATTGTGCGTATTAATGTGTTTATTTTCATGACGAGAATGTATTAGAGGCGTGAAAGGCGTTAGGTCGGGGGCCTTTTTTCCCTGCAACGTGTCACATTTGGATTGATTGGAAGTGAAATAAAGCCTGTTCAACTAGCCGAAAATAAACATGGGGACTCAAACAGTGGTACAGTGCCCTTCAACGTTGGCAAAGCTTGTCATTTCTACCAACACACGATAACTTTAACATCATACCTAACAATATCTAAAGGTTGTGATTGAAATGGAAACAAAACAAAAAATACTTAAGTAAACAATAAAGGAAACGCACTGTTATGGTGTAACAATTGCAGATCGGTCATTCTGTTTGTGAGCAGTAAATCAACAGCAACAGGAAGAACACTTCCTTTATTTCCATCATTTGTACCTTCAAGTTTGTTCTTGTATGAAACCCATGAGCGTGGCTGTGGTATAGAAATAGTCCGTTTGATTTCTCCGCCTGCAGGTAAACCCCTGCCCGTTGGTTGGGCAGGATCTATAAATACTCGACCAAATTTTTCCCAAAGAATTTGCTAAATTGACCGCCCCTACCCATGCATACAGTTTTAAATTGGCTTCCTGTGGCTAGAAAATACATCAGCCTCGATTCGTCATTTTGTTCATTTTCCTAAAATATCTAGATAAAAGAGTTAACGATGAGACATTTTTAGAAACCTCGATGTCTTATATCAAGGACAAATAGTTATTGGCATTGCGTGAAATGACAATGTTGTAGGTTACAAGAAATTATAAGTTATAACTATATATATAATTAAATGTTCATATTTAAAAAAAGAATATGGAATATATACCCGAAAGACACAATCCACGTCTTTTCCATACTGCCCACTGCACAATTTTTCGTCAAGCTGGTGCCTTTAATTCACGAAATTTCTGAGGGCACGAAACAAGTTCTTAAGAAAAATAGTGCCTTGAATATCTATCTTTATCAAACAGATTGTTGATCATTGTAAATGCCTAACTTTCACTACGGCGTACGTAGTGTTTTTCTGGATTCACCTTCAGATGATACGCTCGAAACCAAATATCGGAAAACATGGAATTACGTGCGGAACGATTAAGAGGAGTCGTCCCTAATTTTGTAGTAAGTCATCTGATCAGGTAAGTTGATACAGACTAATTGAAATATAAGAAGTAACAATAAAGTAAACGTTTATTCATCGTAATTGTCACAATTGGTCTATCATATAATTAATATTCTTTTGTTTTACTTGGTGTATCATGTCTGTTGTTCAGTTGTGATTTGTATGTGATTTGCAAAACGAAATATTCTTACTTTCAATGTTTGGTAAAATTCAATTTGCAAGTTTACAGTCGGGTTCCATGTCTCAAATGTAGCAAAAACCAACCACAAACGTTGATTATACTCCCTTCCCACCGTTAAAAACTCCCTTTCATCTGTATATTGCTTACCTTAATTGTGCCTGCCTACCCTGTTCCAGACTCGTTCACTTTTGTTCAACTTTCCATGTACTGTTTCGTTTCGACACAACAACCAAACTTTTTATCTGCTATTGACATAATTGATGAATGTAGCAATTACTGTGAATAAACGAGTATATAATGGCGAAATGAACATTTTATTGTATATACTTATTTATAAGAGTACATACTACATCTCCTATTTCTAATGTTGTAAAAATAAACATAATAGATGTGTGAAAGGAATTTCAATGAGCACAAATTGTGCTCCTTTAATAGCAAATTTGTTTCTTTACTGTTATGAATCGCAGTTCATGGCTAAACTTCTAGATCTAATTTGATAGAAAAATTTAACAGTACCTACCGCTACCTTGATGATATCTTTTCCGTTAATAATTCAGATTTCTACAAATACACTACCGAGATTTATCCAACGGAGTAAACCTTGAATAATAACAATAGCCTCAAATTACCAATTCTGAATTTAAGATGTGTGTATTTATCAAGGTAAAATTTCCAGCAAATTTACGACAAGAGGACGATTTCTCAGTTGCAATTGTTGATTTCCCCTTCCTTGACAGGGGCGTTCTTTTGGGTGCTTTATACGGTGTATATATTTCTCAGCTTGTTCGTTGTGCCAGTGTTTGTAGCAACGTTTAAGATTTTAATAAAAAGCAATTTCTGTATGACTGAAAAATTATTAAGTCAAGGATTACGTTACTCCAAATTGTTAAAAACATTTACTGAATAAAGATTTTGTTTCAAAATTTGGATGTATTTGCGATTATTTCAAATCCTACTTTTTACAGAAACGTGATAAATATAGCTCAGAAATAAAAATAATTTCATATGGTCTTAATAGTTGTATTACAAAATACCAATATCAACTGGATGCACTGTATGGTCATTTCCTTAACATACAACTCGTTAGCAAGGCTCTTAGTCAAAATGCTGAAAATTCGGTTATAATACAATGAAATTTATTAAGCACATATATCTGAACCAAAACAATCTAAATAAATAAGTCCAAACTAAGCCGCAGTTTACTGCGTCAGAAGGAAGAGCATTAGAAATATGTTATTTTTTTTTTATCAATTTTGAATTTTGTTTGTGTTCTTGACATTGTTGTGTCTGTCGTCTTTCCTCTTTATTCTGGCCCTTCGGTGTTCTTTTGCTCTCCTCTAAAGTTAAGGATATACAGCATGCAAAACCTCTTTTTGAATGATATCCACAGTCTGTTATTCCATGTTAAATCCTTATTAACAAGCGTTGTCTTTCTTGTTAGCAAGAACTTGATATATTGAATTGGGGGTGAGTCTTTAAAAGTTAGGACATTTATTCAGCTGATAAACAGGTTGTAGTCACATCGAAACTTTTATTGAAATCTTGTAAAAATACTCGCAAAGTAGCAGGTACATTAAAGCAAAGTAGCAGGTACATTAAAACTAAATATAACGTGACACAATTATGTTGTGAAAATGCTGTTTGATAGCCGTCTTTTAATGCATCAGTGCCTTTTCTTATAAATTTTTCGTCAAAACGACAAGTTATATTTGACTATTTCATAGTTAATGTAAAATTCTCTCTAAAGTACTAACTTTTGGAGGTGTTTTGTTCCAAATAGATATGATCGCACAAAAACATCACGAGATATTTTAACCAAACATTTGTACTGGGTTGATCTTGAATTATACAATTGGTTGTGATGTTTTTGTGTGATCTATATTGAAATCGATAAATTGTATCAAATGTTGTAACAAATTTAGTAAGTTCTTAGTATTTTCATTTTCAAAGCAATTTCTATGAATTTCTGTCGTATTTTCTGTTTATAGACATTATTAAATACAAACGTAAAATAAAAGATACTTGTCAATTTACAATTTTAGCCAAATTCTTGGGCAAAAATGTACCTTGAAGATCCTCGTCCATTAAACATAGCCATTAGCACTTACGAGTTGCTTATAAGGGTTATCTTAAGATGTTATATTATATTATATTCTTTTGAATCACCATTGAATCTGTGGGCGTCAACTATTTACATCAAACAATTACTAGATAATATATAATACTAAATAATCAATATAATAAAATAATAACATGATATAAATAATACAAAAAACGGATGCCACTTATGGAGCACCTGAACTCACTCTGGTTTTTGTAGGGTTCGTGTTAGTCTAGCTTTAGTTCTTAATGTAGTGTTGTATGTTCTAAGTTTGTCTTTCGTTTCAATTTCTTGGCCATGGTCTTGTCTGTCTACTGATTTAACGATTTCTGTCTTTCCTTGGCATCTTTGAATTCCTCTAAGTATGCATCATATATTTTCCACTGGACATTAAGCAACATTCAATCAATCAATCAATACATCAATCAACAAATTATGTCATGAACATACTGACTATAATAGGACCTTGCATCATTGTGAGATTTCTAAGACCATATTACCGAAAATAAACCATGTAGCTAATGTTAAAGAAAAAGATATCGCTGTTGGATGTTTCTAGACAAATTATTGAATCTTTTTTATCACAGACACTAACAGAACCTTAAATCGCTGTTAACACGAACCCTACAAAACCCAAGGTTAGTTCAGGTGCTCCGGAAGGGTAATCAACTCCCGCTCCACTAGTGGCACCCGTCGTGCTACTCAGTAGTCAACGCCGGTGTATACTCATAATCGATGTTAGTCACAACCGGTTTAGGATGTTTTCATGGCAGTCGGAAGATCAAACAAATCATGATGGCGACCGAAAAAACTTCCGGAGTGATGACTCTTATTTTTCCCAGAGAAACCCTTGGCTCAGTAGCAAAACCCATGGCTCAGTAGCAATCTTGTTAGCTGCAACCCTCTATCAATAAAATCCCGATAGGAAGCACAATCCCTGGAGTAGCGTATCAATTGAGCAATATACACTCCGTATGCAGGTGCGACTGGAATGTTGCTAGACATGAACGGAAAGTTTACAATCGGAAAATCAGTCATCTAACTAATCTTAAAGTTTTGTTTTTAACCCGCCCTTACTGTGAATTTCTATGTGTAAGTCTAGGTAAGAAGCAGACCTTTTGTTTCCTTTTGTTTATGTAGTATCTTTGGTTTCAAGTTCAATTGGATAAATGAGGTCAACATAGTCACCAAATTTAGAGTTATTAAGTGAAAGGACACTCTAAATAGCGCAACGTGATCCAAAAGATTGAGCCAACTTTTTCTCTTTTCTCTGTTGAAGGCTCTGTATGAAATAGCTTCATACGAGTAAAGAAATAAATCGGCGAGAAGGGGTACACAGTTGGTCCCCACTGGAATGCCGACAGTCTGTTGAAACACACGTCCGCCAAACATTACAAAAATATTGTCAATCAAGAAATCTAGCATTCCGCAAATGTCATCTTCTGAGTACTTTTTGTTAGAATCAGAGTGGTTAACAACAAAATAAGGTTTGTCCCTACCGAGAACCAAATATTTGAATCGGCGTTTGCCATCTTTTTTAACAAAACAGAGGTGAATTAAGGCTTTTAATTTTTCTTTGAGTTTTGAATGTGGAATAGTAGTAAAATCATGGTACCAGTTCCATTACATCCTATCTTTTCGTACAGTGCTGGACTATTAATCGTAGTAGCAGATCCATTACAGATCATTTTTTCATACAATGTTGCACCCAGCTTCGCGTGGCTTAATGTTTGACAAAAAATATATATTACCTTTTTATACGCCATTCAAGCGCTTGTGCTTCCTGTCATGATTTTATTGATAAAGGCTTGCAGCTGAAAGAAAGCTACTGAGCCTAGGGATTCTCAGGGAAAGATTAAAGTCATCATTCCGGAAAATTTTCGGTCGCCATCATGATTTGGTTGACCCGACCGAAGTATCCATTTCAAAAATGACATTGGATAGCGGCCCACTTTCGTGACTACAAATCGGTTGTGATTATACACCGGCTTTGTCATTTTGTTGGCCATGGCGTTGTCTGTCTTCTGACTTTACGATTCCCCCCATTTGGTATCTTCTAATTCGTTTTCCCATCGTTCAAATTTTTATTGGATATCGTAAAGCATTCGAACCAGTTAAACATACATGACTATTTATCATCTATATTATCTAAAAGTAGTCAGATTTTCCTTTACACTCACATTACAGCATATTACAAAGTTAAGCAGCTTCATCAGACCTGCGGAAAATTTATGATCGAATTTGTAGATGAAGAAAGATCAGATGTTCAATAAAGAATTAAATTTCACCATACATATCATATTAACAAAATAAAAAAACGAAACTATGACAATGAAAATCAAATCAAATCATATATTTTATTGGATAAAGCACAGATTGCATACATGCGTAATCCATTCTACAACAGGTACTTGGTGAATATCAGAGAAACTACACTCCAACCACGAGAAAAACTGCTGGTGTTTAGTTCTATAAGGCATGCAGATCAAGATATTTTGTAAACTGTTTGATCCCATTGTCTAATCAACTTAGCTGGTACAATTTTTAAAGCTTTATTTACTTTAATTTTGCCTAAGGCCTCGATGTGTGGGGACAAAACATGTTTTACACCGCTAAACACAGTGTGAGTGTATGAGTTTTATACATAGTTTGTCTTTTACAGGTTTTGTTATAATTATGTATAACATTGAGAAAAGTATTGCATTATTTTATGTATGCAGGGTTTTACATGCGTCGCTTACGGCGGAAGAAGGTCTAGGAGTCGGGTCACTCCGTCCGTCCGTCTGTCCACCCGTCCATTCTAATAAGCTTGTCATCGCAACTCCTCTGAAACTACTATCCGATTTTCATGAAACTTGGTATGTTGATAGGACATCATATGTAGTTGTGCATATCGCCAGGAAATGTTGCTCTCCTGATTTTAATGGGAGATATTCCCCTTGGAACTTAGAAAATAATCATAAATGACCTTGTCAGCGAAACTCCTCTAACTACTACTGATCCGATTTAATGAAACTTGGTATGAAAATAGGAAATTTAATGTTGTTTTGCATATCGCTAGGAAATTTTGATCGCCTCATTTTTGTGGGAGTTATGCCGTTTACAACTTAGACAATACTCATAAACGACCTTCTCATCGCAACTCCTCTGAAACTACCCAACCAAATTCAACGAAACTTGGTATACAGTAAGAACATCAGCGAGCGACGC
>JAULBM010046718.1:0-10646 GCA_032357055.1 Geukensia granosissima | reverse complement strand
AAGACAACTGCTAAAACATTTCCTACCTTAACTATTGTGGATATAGAGTTTTGTAAAGCGTCAAGACGTTGTCAAACTTGATTGACGATTGGCTGCCGCACTCTTAACTTGGGCTAGGTTTTTGACATCGTTACACTTATTTTTTGTGTATAAAGGGATAAACTTTTCCACTGAGTCGAGGAAAACAGCATTTTCCAAGATAGGTTAAATAGTCTACAAAAGCATATTAATTGGCCTGGATTAATGAAATCTGGACAGTAACAGTTTGACGATTTTTAGTTTTCAAGATATTTTATTTTAGATTCTTTCTGCACAGGTTTGTCAAATATATTATTTGTTGACATATATTAAGGCGGAAATAGAAATACCGTTAATCTCTAACTGCATAGCACAATAATGGTTGCATTCTCTGACTTCGTCTATTTAACCAAATATGAGTTTATCGTTTACCAATAAAGCGGGATACTTCATCCATCTCCTTTTTATACCAAGAGTTGTTTAGCGATCTGCAACCAATCGCCGTTTGATGGCTTCTCCTTTACAGTTTATTAATTTATCATTGTTCTACTCAACTCTAAGATGAAACTTGCTTACGTATTTTATTCCGACGGATTGTTTAAACGCATAGCTTTCTTCTTTATTCAATTTAAGTCTCTGATTTCCTTCTGATTATGCTTAATTTACTAACAAGTTATCATTTCACGTTTTATAACAATTTTTTCGAATGTCGGGTACGTCTAACATACAACGTAACACGTATGATTTTCAGTAAAAATGTCAACGTCACCTGACTTAAAATGTATGGCCTAATTGATATCAGACACTCTTTAATAAGTTCTTTTCAAAATCATCATTTAGTTTAATTTTTCACATAAATGATTTAAGATGGGTTTAGCATTAATTATACCAATACAGGAACAATAATATTGAATCTTATTAAATGAAAAGGTGGATCAACACCGCCGCTCTATGATACACTATTAGCGGTGTTTGTCATCATTAAACACCTGGGTCAAGTTTTTCAACATATTTACATATGAACATGTCACGTTTGGTTGATTTGCACAGGATTTAATTACAGGTTAAAATTTAACCATAAGTTAAAGGTGTTGAACAACTGGGCCCTGATGGTTAATTTTACGTGAAGTTAGTCGGTTCATTTGTCTTTTGTGTCAAACTGATTTGTGTTAACATACATTTAACCTTTGTATTTCTTGGGTTGAAATGTTATCATTGTTATCTCCAGTAACTTTTATTTAACCATATCATTATCGTTAGATGACATTTCAAATGGGAACTCTAGTTCAGTTAGAAGATCTTGTAGGCTTTTTAGAGGATGATAAAACGAACCATATGTTAAGCTTTAACTGAACCAAACATATTGAATTATTGCTTATTTAGTTAATTCTCATCTCCTGTTTTCTTGAATGACGTCTTTTACGTATGAGGCCACCCCATTCGCTACTTTCTCCTAGTGTTGGTTTTCCCGGAATAGTAATTGATAGTGCTTTGAAAATATTTATATTATTATCAGAAATATCGTTTAGACATGATCCATGAAAAAATAGAATATCAAAGTCCTCAATTACTGCAATGAGCTCGATTTAAGGTGACCAATTCTGTAGATGCAAATGCAGAAAGGAAACTGGAGACGAGAACCGTTGCTAAGGACGTGTCATTATTTGTACATAGGCGGGCCAGGTGTAAAATTAATGCGACGTATATTTAGTAGAAAATGTAGAATAACTAAACATAACTAACGTTTTAGCATGTTCCAATATAACGGAGGTATCATTGTCACGGCTGCTTTTATATTGTAACGAGAATTGTTTCGCGACAAATTAGATTTGGCTTCCCATTTCGAATTGTTTGGATTTGAGTGCTTCTTATGTTTGGCTCTTGCAGTTCCTATGTCTTGGTTTTAATTCTAGTGATGAGTGGTAACTCCTTGAATGTTCAAGTAGCATTCATAAATTCTCCGTATTTTTCAAGCTAATTGTGCATTTATACATGTTATGATGTATTTTTTAAAATAGATGAAAATAATTTATCATGATGTACAAGAATAGAACTTTTCTTTATATTTATTTGGATATGATTATTAGGATACTTTCTTTTCATAAAAAGGATCGAGAAGAAATCCAGATCTATTTATGAAGAAAAATATTGTCATGTTTTAACAAACTTAGGACAAGAGGTCCCCAAGGGTATTAACAGCCCAGTTGTCTAACTTGTCTGACATAAAAATTATGGGAAAATATTTTACAGAAATTTGCTATATTTGTTTAAGGTATAAAACACTGTAAATACAGAAAGGCTTCAAAACGTATTATATTGATAATTAGTGTTTAACGCCACGTCGGCAGTATTTCAGCCATATCATGGCGAGCAAAACGTATTATAAAGTACTTGTCCTTAACTGTCGGATTTGGATTTTTTATTTCGATTTGTTCAGACTTGAGTAATTCTTCTGCTGTATTTGACTTCTTATGTTTTGCTCCTAATGCCATCGATGAGAGGTTACACCTTTTTACATTTGAAATGTGCATAAAGCATATCAAACTTTACCATATTTATTCCACATTTGTAATGTAATTTTAGAACATTGTAAAGTGATCAAATTACTTTCTGATTTATGTATTACTTGATTAAGTTCAATCATTTATTATGGCCTGTACAACAAGTAATTAAGTTTTATTGTTTAACATCAAATATGTGAATTTTTCAATGTTTATATTTTACTTCAATGTTAAGGACATTTTTGCTTCAGTCGCTTGTAAAATGATGTGATTTTTTTTCTTTAGATATTTAGATTGATCCAGGATAAAAAGTGTTTTCATTTTTTAATTTGTAGATATTGTATTCATATGAATGTTGCCAAGCGTTCCCGGTCATTAAAATTGTTACATTTTTCTCTTCTATTGTTCAATTGCAATTTTAATTTTGAAAAAGAAATGACTGTTAATATTTTACTCCAGATAAGTTAACTCACCCTGGTTTTTTAGGGTCCGTGTTACTGTAGCTTTAGTTTTCAGTGTAGTGTTGTGTGTTCTATGGTTGTCTTTCGTTTCATTTTGTTGGCCATGGTCTTGTCTGCATTCCGATTTATCTATTTCTGTCTGCCCCTTTGGTATCTTTGGAATTCCTTTTAATCAAAATAATAATATGGGCTAAGTGTTATTTCATCAACTGGACGCAAAGCAATAAATAGTATTGACAAGATGCATGTTGAAGATTAGCTGAAGTTAAATTTCCACGAAATAATATTTAATTAAATATTTTAACTTAGGCAAAATACTTACATTTTTCATATTAAAAACAATTATCAATTTAAAAGACAAATCTATCAATGTTATCATCACCTTAGGAATAGAATGTCCATACATTATCACTATCCGCACAGATGAAACGAATTATCAAAAAACCAGTATAAAAATCTAGAGTATTGTGAATCCCGTCCATCCATCTGAAACCCGAGTTGTAGATTCAGATGACCTGAAATATAAAATTCTAACGAAAAATTACGTTGAAAACTAATCAAAGTAATTACCACATTACCAACAAATGGGTGGGATTAAATCTGATTATGGGAGAGTTGATATTGGCAACTGAAGGCAGAATAAATTTTTTTTACAATTACTATATATACATGAACCAATCAAATTTATTTATTCAGGTAAATTAATATATAAAGATGAAAGTAGAAAGCCTAGTTTTACCGAAAGTTAAAGCAATACGAGGCTGGCTCAGGGATATGTAAAAAGTATGGTGAACGATAACTCTACATACAAAGTTAGATTAATTAGAACTTTATGTCTTATTTTTAAATTTTTTTATTAAAGATAACACTTAACCATTGTAATTTTTGAAAAATATCAATATCTAAAAATTATTTTTATTAGAATTTGATATTTAACAGAAATGAAAATGCATGCATATGTCAAGTTAAATACTATTCATACTTTATGTAATAACTATAAAAATAGGAGATGTGGCATGATTGTCCATACGACAGCCACCCACCACTAGTTTTCACAGAAAGTTGTTTTTGTTAATGTTTGATTAAAATACAAGTTTGATAATGTGAATTTTTTAAATGCAATTAGTACATCTCAAGAAGTAACCTTTTATCAGTAACATTAGAACCTAAACCTAAGACAATCGACAACTGAACAGTGTAAAATGCAGTACTCGGATCAAACCAAACCCAAAATAGGATTGGTTGATTGATGGTTGCTTAATGCCACGTTGGCAAATTTCAGCCATAGGAAGCCGAATGCAGAGGGAAGGAGAAGAAGATAACGTGGTAAAATTAATGCTAGACCAATCTGGTTACTGGGTTGGGCACCAGTAGAGCATCCAATCAGTGGTTTAAATACAGGAATGGCAAGGAACAATTAATATGGTAAATTTTGATATGCTATATGTACATTACAAGGTGTAACCTCTCATCATTTGCATTCGAAACTATACATAGGATATATCAGACATACAAACATTATTATTAAATTAATTAGATCAATTATTTTATTATGAATTACCGTTGATATTATTTCAAATTTTTTTTTATATATTTAAGTGTTACATGATTGCTGGTTATATGAGCGATATTAATATATAAGAGATATAGATATTTTAAGTGGTTCTGGGACATCTCTGTTGAATTGTGTATATGCACAATCAATAAAAGTGTTAATTGGCTGTTTGCAATTATGAATCAAAATAAATTTTATATGTACAACACATTACTTTATAATAAACAAACTTTAATCCACATTTTTGTTCAAAACACGTACATTTCCTTTCTTCGTAGAATTTTCTTATACACAAATATCGCTCATATAACCAGAAACACTCTTCTTTGAAAATATAAGAATATGACTATCTTTTTTTCGTGAAGAGCTTTGGACATTTATGATATATTTTTTTTATCAATTTTGACTGCAAAATAAAAGACATTTATGTAATGATTCATACTAGGATAAAAATTTAACTACTGGATTGCGAATGTCTTCGGCGACTTAAATCCACCAGCAGTGACATACACTTGTGGTAGAATAAATGTATCTCAGTTTGATGTACTGTATGCCAATTTGGTTGATTGACAAATCAAAATGTCGGGCTTGGATATGGCTTCTTAACTTTAATACAAAAAAAACCAAAAAATTACTTGTGTAATTTCAGAAAACAACACACCTGCTCATCCATCTTTGTTGATGAACCAAATTGGATGAACCGGGTTATTATCTACGACAATATCAAAGATGTTTATGAACCACTGCATTGAGTCACATCTCATAAACATCTTAGAACAATAGTTTCGGTATACTGGTTTTAGGCATGACCACATAAATTTTGTAATTCAAAGTTCCGACGTTTAAACCGTCTACGGGAATGTCTATGATTCTGGAAAAATAATACACTTCATTAAACAAACATCTATTAAACACTGGCAAAGAAAGATGAAAAAATCATAAATTTATTCTTTTTTTTATAATATACAAGTTTACCAATTTTGAAAAAGTACGGTGATTTTTATGCAATCTGAATATTTCAAACTCTCATAAAACGAAACTTACTACCTAAAATCTGATAATGTGGATAATGATAAAACACCCCAATATTTGACCAACAGTTTCATTTTAAAAAACAGATAATGTACATCATGATCAAAACTCAATACAAACAGAAATTATTTATATGTGGATAATAATTGGTTATAAGTTAAACCGATAGTTCTTCTATTGACCTGATCATTTTAGTTAATTTCTTTCTTTCTTCAATATTTGTGCTTCGTTTAATGTTTCCACAAACCGGATGTAAGGAATTTTTTGTTTACACTGTATCTTCAAAACCTTTTATATAATCAATGTTAATATTTTAGTATTAAAGTTTTATTAGTCAGAATTAAACTTCTGAACATCATCTTTCATTTATAATTTTTGAATGGAGATTAAAAGTGACTCTGATTGGTTGCATAAAGAATCAGTTAATGGATAGTCCGGAGATTATAAATATTTTCCGGAGTATTTTTAGCTCCAATACTCTGTACATGTAGTAAACGAAATGTATAGGAAGAAAAGAACAACCACCTGGTTGGTTTTTAATCTATTTCCTCTACAGTATATAGCAAACGGCTCTGTGGGTAGCGTGTCTCAAAATTTTGCGGTGACAAAAAACAGCAGTTTATCTTCAGACGAAATTCTGATATCCAATGTATCTGCAATATCAAATCCTGATTGTGCTGTATGGTGCATGACCTTTGAGAATTGTTTTTCTGCCGTATACGACAAAACAACAGGGACATGCGGTTTATATGAACGCTGTTGTCCAGGTACGACTACTGCTCTGCATGAAGATGTGCTAATAAAACAACCAGATGCAGGTAATGTTATTATTAAAAAAACTTATACTGGAGTTAAACATAGGATTCTCTTTCTAAGCGAATTAAATCAAAGACAAATGTATATTTACATAGTCCTATTGCTGGCATTCGGTAATGCACTGAAAGTAAACTCCCCAGAGTTTGACAAGCCAATTATAAATCAAAGTGTTTACAAGATATCGTTTTGAAAACGACAGATTTAGCTTGTCCTTCAGCACAAAGATTTCCACATCTAATATTTTGTTATGGTGAAACGATTCTTTCGATATATTGATACAATGATACCCAGTATAAGATTTTGGATAATTCAGTTCCCCCATGTTTTATGAGAGGTCAAAATTGACTTTTAAATATTTGTTTAGTAATTCATTTAATTTACATGCAATTTTGATCTGTTTTATTGTGTTCCTTGCCAAATAAATATCTATCAAATCTATCTTGCAAGTTTTATTGTAACAAGGTTGAAAGAGGCCAAAATGTACACTTGGTCATCAGTTGAAGGCTACCTATTTTGTGCACTCATTTTCGGAATGTAACATTTTAATAATAAAATAGTCTAATTTAGCTCGTTAATCCATGTTCATACAGATAATATTAATTTTTCATTTGTAAACAGTCACACTTTTCTCCTTTAAAATTTCGTCCACGTGTATAGTTTTCTTATGATAAGCATAAACTTGTTTGAAGGTTTTTTCTTAATTTTCTGATATAGGGGAACGATCATTTAACTCTAGGGGGTATGGATTTGCACGAAAAAATAACTAATGTGCATTTTTATGAAAAACAATTCTGGACAGGAAATTTACCAAAAAAAAGAATTCTGAAGCCAGTTTCCCCTAAAGAGCGTAATGTAAAATTTTGAAAAATACAGATCACTGCGAAAAAAACAAACATTAACAAAATGCCAAATTCTATTGAAAGATATAAAAATAAAAAGACAGCCATCCACCAAATGACAATCCATGCAACTTTAACTCCAACAGGTTCCATTAGAGTCTTCAGTAATGAATTTATTAGAAATGATCAAATAATGATTTTTCAATAATCTCATTGGTTGTATAAATGTAGCCAAATATTTCTTGAAATAAGTTTAAAAGATAAATCTTATAAAAATTTGCTATTTTGGTTATCCTTTATGTTTAAATTAAAATAATTAAATCAATTCTTACCACATTTTTTTTTCTTGTTAAAACAAACTATTCCAGTAGGGAAGTAAATAAAGTAACACAATTTTTTTCAATTGTCCAAAACTTTCTAGTTTAAAATCCATCAATGAAAGAGTTAATGCAATTTGTTGTTTAAAAGTTAAACTTCTGACCCTAAGAATGGATAAAAATGTACAATCCAACTTATTTGTATTCTCAACAGATATTTTTTGCAAATGTTGGAATTCATACACTCAAGAATTTAGGCAATTTTTTATTAACAAATATACGATGAACATGAATGTGCGCTGTACAATTAATATTATTTTGTGTTCCTGACAAGATATCTGTTCAAATTTAGGAATATTTTTGGTATAAATACAGGCGACTAAAGAAATTACGTTTTTTTATTCAAAAATGTATAATTTTTAACCAAGAAGATGAATTGGCAGTTGTTTTTTTTTTTTTTTTTTTTTTGGCTTGTGACAAGATATTTGTTCATATTAAGGAATTTTTTGGTTTAATTTCAAGGGACTTCAAATTTATGCAATTCATCAGTCATCATCTTTAAGGTGTACTTAATGACTGGTCTGTATATCTTATAAATTGTACATGTAAAATGACTGATCTGTATATCTTATAAATTGTACATGTAAAATGACTGATCTGTATATCTTATAGATTGTACATGTAAAATGACTGATCTGTATATCTGATAAATTGTACATCTAAAATGACTGATTTGTATATCTTATAGATTGTACATGTATGTAAAATGACTGATCTTTATATCTTATCGATTGTACATGTAAAATGACTGATCTGTATATCTTATAGATTGTACATGTAAAATTACTGATCTGTATATCTTATAGATTGTACATGTAAAATGCAGAATAGATGTCCATTGGAGCAAGGATACATCTATGACACTGACCTATGTCTTTGTTTAAAATTTGGGGCAACGGAAGTTTTACATAGTGCAGCAGTCACTGAGTGTGCAAGAGATAGAGGACAGCTTGTAAAGATTGACTCACCTTGTAAACAACAAAAAATGGAATCATTTTTAGGTATATCTTATAAACATGTCTTTGTCAATATCTTCTAGTTTAGTACCCAACAGTAATTATATATTATTATTATTATTGTTCAAAAATGTCTCTGATTTTAGCTTCGCATTCCTTTTAATAGAATTTGGTTGACGTTTCCGGTTTTTTTTCTTCACCTTTTCTGAGAATTTTTTCCTCTTTTCAAAGCATTTCTCGAAACCTCTTTTTCTAAAAAAAAACCAATATTTTGTTAGTCAGAAAAAAGTTACATTGCGCATTAACATTTACATTTTTTTAATTCATTATTGATAATTTACATAAAAATATTTACACTGCCTAAAGAGTTATAGTAGAATTCGATGGAGTATAATATATTCGCCCTAATACCAAATTTGTAACTCATGATACGAAAAACCGTAAATCTAAAGATAACAGGCTGACGGGTCTGACACAGATGACCAAACAGAAAGAGGGAGTTTGCTGTTTAATGAAGTAAACATTGAGAACATAGTCTGCAAATTTTATACACGGATAGTGTTCCGATGCATAGTGTCCTCTGCAAAACTGCCCTCTCCTTCATTCGGTTGTAGAAGTTAGACATACTCTTCCGATGGTTCTTTTACAAAATCAGATGTTTTATCATTTTTTAAAACACTAGTGTATTTTTTTTGTTTCTGTATGTGACCATCAAAATATAAACTTGTACGTACTTGAATTTGTAATTAGCGGAAAAGGGACATCAATTTTCGTTGCAAAGTGCTTAATAAAGGAGTCTAAAATGACGTTCTTATTTCCATACATTAACAAAACGGCTAATAGATATGCAATAAAAATTCATTGCTCATGCGTCAATTTTCTTGCCACTTCAAATAAATTTCAATTGTCTACATATTTAAAATTTCAACAAGATTGTCAAAATAATAATTTTTGTCATAAAAACTGGAACCATTTTTTTTAAATGAAGCAGTATGTTGCGTGAAATGTACACAAAAAATATGTGCGTATATTCAACGAGCGTTTGTTTTGCCTGTTCCATCACCCTCCCATTGGTTTCCATTGCACGACTGCTATTCAATTGGTCACCATTGAAGGGAAGGTAGTTTGAACAGCCAACAACTGTGACTTTACATATACAATTACTTTCAAACTTGCCCATTTTACGATTTGAATTATCCCTATCTGATATGGTGAAACGAGTGTTGATTTCGTGGTAATTTTTAAAGCATTCGGTATATTTTTCTTGATATAAAAAGCGCCTAGCTGGTTTTATGGTTAGCGTGCTTGCTCCAGGTGAACTTGGGCTTAGGTCTGATCCCAAGTTTGTATAAAATAAAAATATTCAAATTTGTTACTATTTCACAAAGAACAGAAAAGTTAGGAGTAATAATATACTATCGTCTTGAATATTCATAAAATAGTTGCCCATTTCTATTTATAAAAATCTTTAGTAATTCATAAATTGGATTACTTCCCATGTTGATTAGAAAAAATGGTTTGTTCTATGAGCTTAGCGTATCATGTTTAATAAACATATTAAAGGAATCAGTCTCTCACATTTCGATAGAGTTTTTTGATAGTTTTATGTGAAACCATTAAATTTTGTAAAAGATCACATACGCTTACCTGCAAGGCAACTTTTTTCGGAATTTCTGTTGTCTACACTATGAAAATTCCAATATATTTTTGTTTTCTCATAATTACAATGTCTGAGATTAAAAGATAAATTAATAATGATGTTAAAAGTAATTCGAAGATACCAAAGGGACACACAGAAATCGTTAAGTCGGAAGACAGACAAGACCATGGCCAACAAATGGAAACGAAAGACAAACATGGAACACACAATTGCAACACTACACTAAAAACTAAAGCGAGCCTACAAAAACCAGGGTCAGTTCAGGTGGTCCGGAAGGGTAAGCAACTCCTGCTCCACTAGTGACACCCGGTGTAGAGTCATAATCGATGCTAGTCACAACCGGTATAGGAACGAATTTGTATTCATGACAGTCGGAAGATATCCATTGTCATCTGTGAAATAGATATTTCGTACCGGTCAACCAAATCATG
>JAULBM010046707.1:0-10646 GCA_032357055.1 Geukensia granosissima | reverse complement strand
ATAATGACATTTTCTTTGGAATTTCCATTAAGGTAAATTCCCTTAACGATCTCAAATTTCGGAACCAAAAACACATGACATACATTTAAGAAATGACATCTTATACAGAAGTCAAGCAATAGTTATAGTGTTTTCTTTTGATTCGCGTCTGCATGCTGGTAGGTTTTGTTGTTACCGAGTTAAAAAACACAAACAAAAATATTTAGGAAAGTCATTGGTTGAACAAGTCGGTGAAATGTGATATTGCTTTTTTCATTCACAAATAAACTCTGATAATTAAATTTAGCATGTTTTTATAGATATATAGTTTATCAAAATGCATCTATTGCGAAAATAGATTTCAACTTTTATGGATTGGTTTTAGCATGCTTGACATATCTATTCCAAAGGCTGTGTTTTCATTCTTTGTGTGTTTTGTGCTGGTTGGCTGGTAGGTTTCAAAAATTTGTCCTGACGCAAAACAAATAAAAAAAAGACACGGCCTAACCATATATGCGACTGGACAAGAGAAATATATTGCCTGTATATCTGCTCTTTCCTGGACTGTCGGCATAGTGAAACTGAATAATACTTGTATAGTATTGTCTTTTTTCTTTATGGTATTTTCTATAATAAATAAATATATTTGTTTGTTAGCTGGTTATAATTGTATTTTATTAGCTACTTGAAAAATTTGTTTAAATCACACAAAAAAGTTTAATCTTAAAGTTATCATATTTTTATCCGAAGTCCACCAATATGAGTCAAGTAAACACCGATTTTAAATACTTTGTATGACATCAAATATTTAAGATAAAACCAGTAATAGAAAAAAACGTTAGACAGTATTTTATCGAACATAATTCATAAAAAAATAATTAGAGGTGTAAAATACTAATTGAATTAGTGTAAGGTCAAATTTGTTTGAACATGTTTAAGACGGCCTCGCCATGAGGGTTTGACAGCCCCAATGTGAAATTTATCGATGACGGGGACTTAAAAGTCCATCTCGGTCAAATTTGTCACCAAATCGTAAACCGACCGAGTTAATCCCCCTAATCTGTCTCTAACAGAGCCAAACAACCCACGAGGGGGTTCTACATACATGATCACACTTGCGTTTTCTTTTGATAGCCATTATGACAGGTGATTTTAATGGATTTTGACAAAATTATAGGCTAGAACAACATTGTGTTGAGAAGTAGCCATTGAACAAAAGAATAAATATTGATTGTTTTGCTACGAAATTGGTTTTATAACAGATTACTAAAAAATTTAAGATATATCAAGATACTGAATTGATAATCTTTTGATCATCAAATTTAGGCGCATTCTCCTGTTATAAATAAATAAATTATAAATATAGATATGTGTCAAAAAATAAATAAATTACTTGAAGTGGACAACATTTTGCTGAATAACTACATTTCGATTTTATCTTTTAATGTTTTAAAATTTATGAATAAATGCATTTTTCTTTAAGTTGATAGCGACCATGCGACCGACTGGTCCAAATTCCAAGAAAGGATCTTAGAGATGGGTTACAGGAAACTTGAAATTCTCGGAATTATATTCGGCATATTATGCATGATTTTATGGAGGAGTAAATTACAGTTGCAGTTGGACCACGATTATTATGACAAAATCTGTTTTTACAGTCTATATTTTTGTTTTTTTCTCTTTAGAGCTTTTTTTCAGTAGAGCACATTCTTTGAATTTGTTGATATTCACAACTGGTTTAAAACAAATTAATCACTGTTCTCCAAATCTTCACTGACAACTTGGCCCTCAGTTATGTAACAGAATTTTTCGACAGTTCATAAAATTCCAACACATTATTGACTAAATGAAGCAAATTGTTCCACTAAATTATTTTAATGGCATAATAACGAGTCTATGAAGACGAATAGATTTAAAGATAACGTTTACGGGTTGAGAACGACGTGGTCCGTCTTTGATCCAATCTGGTTTCCAAGATGTAACAAAATACTTGTTGCAGTAAACCTTATACGCATTTCATGCTAAATTTAAAGTAAGACGTTTTTATTGTTAATTTTACTGGTACTAAATTTTATCAGTCTACATTAAGAAAATAAAAGGCACTCGTTATAGGAATTTTACAAGTGCAATTTGAGCTTACAAACATGCCCAAAATTTGAAAATTTCTTTGACTTTGTAATGAAGTATAGGTATTAACTTTATGTAGATATATATGTCCATGATCCAGGATTTTACGTTAGGGGGGCGTGGATCCAGGGCAGCGCCCTGGTAGGCAGGGGGGCGAAGCCCCTGGAAGCTGATCGAATTTAAAAAAAATTTTTTTCTTTATTAGGGGGGGGGAGGCGCCCCCCTGAATCCGCCCCTGGTTTATATATTTTTAACTTGAAATGTGTGTGTACGTGTGGATGGAAGTTTTCCTGAAATATTTTTATTCTCAGACGGACAAAGCGGTTATGGACAGACAAACTATTTTTACTTGTCATTTTCAATGATTCGGTATAGCTATCAGATATTAATTTTTTCGCCTTCGAATAAAAAAAATGAACGCAATAAAACCTTTCAATATTTCATGGTTGGCCCCGTACAGTATAGCAAAGGGACAGACATGGACATATGACTATAGATTTGGTGTGGTCATAAAGTCACAAACTACTAAACTTTAGATATTTATTCCATGACATAAGAATGTGTTTTTCCCTCTTTATTTCATGCCTGTATCAGGCAGCGGATGTCCTTAGGGAACGACCATTTCATTTGGGGAAATCATTTTAGCGAAAAAAATTTTTTTTTTTGGTTTTCCGAAGCGTTAAGTCGCATTTTTGTGGCAAAATTTAACATCACGCTAGGCTTCTGAATATGTTTTTTGTTACATGCCTTCCCAGTGGACAAAAGAAACTTCTAGTTACATTGGAGAAAAGCATTTTGGGTGCTGATATCACACGTTAGCGGGGGAAAGTGGTATCAAATGACATGAATAATACTTATTGCTCATTCTGTCAACTTTATTCTTAATAATCATGTTAATATTTGCATTTTTCAGCCCGATGGTGAAATTTGTTATGGATGCGGTGACCTCATTGTGGACCGGTATCTGCTTCGCGTCAATGACCAGTCCTATCATTTGAGTTGTTTAAGATGCTGTGTATGTCAGATTGGACTAGAGCGACAGTCCTCGTGCTATATCAAAGGGAATAATGTATACTGTAAAATGGATTATACTAGGTAAGCAATATTTTATCTGCATAGGACAAGGAGGGGGACGGATGGGGCCGACTTCATTTCGTGTAAACAATAAACAATATACCGGACTCTTTGGTAATATTTATGAGCTCTTGATTGGCTGGGCTGTGCATGAATGCATGTAGCTGCATCCATTTTTCGTTGAAGGAAACACGTAAAATTAATGTACATCTTAGCATTATCATGGATGTATAAAATATTTTCATCGCCTGTTATTGAAAATTACAAAAGATGGTAACTTAATTTACACTGGATAAAGATTTATTAAGACTTAAATATATATAAAGTCTTCAGGTTGATATTTCATGCTTGTGTTAATATTAGTTATTGTTTTTTGTGGAAGCAAAAAAATAGCCAAAAAGAGAGAAATGAGGAAAAGTCTCCCTAACAAAAAAAAAAAAAAAAACAAAATATTGCACAACAATAAAAACAT
This sequence comes from Geukensia granosissima, assembly GCA_032357055.1. Taxonomy (NCBI): domain Eukaryota; kingdom Metazoa; phylum Mollusca; class Bivalvia; order Mytilida; family Mytilidae; genus Geukensia; species Geukensia granosissima. The sequence continues at coordinate 6,994 of JAULBM010046707.1, read as the reverse complement.
TAAACAGTTAAGATTACTACCATATATGGAATGAGGCCATGAAAGGTCAAATAGCTCTAAAACTCGTAATATTTGTCCGGGGAAAAATTTGAGCATGGAAATGAAAGATATTGAAGATTTAAATATAATCCCAAAGTCTCATCAAGTTTTTATGCTCCGATTTTTCCAGCAACCAAATGAAATTTTCTAACCTTAAACAAAAGAGTTCAACTTTTTTTTACAAAATATGTTAAATTCTTTTGAAAAATTGTTCAATACACTTAATTAATGGTTAGAACTAGAGGTATATACAAAATTAGGAAGCACTTCCATTTATGGTAGTGTTTCTGACTGTTAAAAGTTAACAAAATTTTCTGAAAATGTAGCTTTGCCATATTTTGAATTTTAGAACAGTTATTTGAACTTGTGAAAGTTATTGACTAGCAACTGTTGCGAAATTTTCTGAAAAAGTCGCTTTTTGATATCATTTTTAATTTCTTATTGTACTTAGACAGGCAATGTTACAGTACCAGGTTAAATTCGACTTTATATATAGAAGTTTTCGTCTATTGATAGTAATAATAGTTTTTTTTTTCTGCGACGAATTACATAATTTAAAATTCCGCAAATGTCCGGACAGTCTAAAGGACTATATGTTTGTAGCAATGGAAATCGTGACAAAGGAAATAAATTTCATATTTCGCTGAAATTAGTATCCAAACGGTCCATGTATTAAGTTTTATACCACATTAGTCTTGTTAACCTGTAAGAGCTATTAGCGCCTCGTTTTTAAATGTTTCCGTATTGAGTAAGCGTTTCTCAAATGTGAAGAAAAACTCACAAATTCGCTCTGCAAATGATTCCGTTATGTGCCAATAAAATGTTTTTAATCATAAAATTAGTTGTGCATATCGCCATGATATCTTCCAAAATGGCTGCAGTGCAAAAAACTGATATGGGTATTTTCTGTAACAGCAAACAATTAACGTGAGTAGTGCCGAGAATCTCGAACATTAATCTGTTTTTCAAGTTTTCAGGTAATAAACGGTGTCTGTTCGATTTAACATTTGAAATAATTAAAATAGGCACGGATGTTTAAAAAAAGCAAAAGAAGTTCTGGTTATGAAACATTTCAGTACATACGATACTGCATTCATCATTAACTGAAAGTCGGACATCTCTTTACTATAAATTAAAAAAAAAAACTCATATATTTGTTTTTATGAATTTTTTAATAGATTAAATAAAGAAATAACAAAAATTAAAAAATATCAATATGCAAAAGTGGACAACCATTTAATTTTCTGGTACAAGAGGAATTTTGGAAATAATATTTAGTCCTTGCAAGAGGTGAAAATAAATGTCCATATACAAAGAAAATAGAAATTTAAACAATCCGGTCCTACAGGTTTTATTTTCTGTGATCAATTGTATTGTACCGAACAGTCCTCCTGTCTCATCCTAGAAATTCAACTGTTCGTCCCCTAACGATTTTAATTTAAATGAGGATTGTCTTCAGTCTTTTCAAAATATAACAATATCTTGCTATCAATTTGTTCTATTCTTTTTATTCGATTGAGAGTCAATCCAAATTGTGAATCTATATCACAAGTCGGGTTTTCTGATACTGAACTATACATGAATAATTCATATTTGAAATATTTTCTGTAGCCTGAAATATTTTTTCATATAAAAAGAATTTTTGTATTGTAATTGTAAAAATATAATGTTATGTATGTTCTTTTCATTAGTGTTTAACGCGACTTTCAACAATTATGCAGTCATATCACCGCCGCCAAATCCGTGGGGCCCTAGGTCAGTTTTACTGGTGGTGGAAGCTGGAGTCCCCGGAGAGAACCACCCACCTTGGGCAGGTAACTGGCAAACCTTATTATGCGAGTTAAACTCAACCCGTTTTTGTATGGTACAAACTCATGCAAAAAACATAATGAAACAGTGTCTCATGGACAATCTTACATTAAAATAATGGACCATTTGTTTTGCCGTTTTAAAATTTAGTTTTAAAATCTCGGAAATTTCAAGTAAGTTTGTTACATGACTGATCATAAATTCAAACAGAAAAATCCCCTTGGCCCTAGGTCTTGCATTCAACTGGAAGCAAACCGGAAATTTTGGGTAATAATTCTAAAATGTCTTGCTGAATAAACCACCACTCTGTTCATTCATTCTGAATGTCGAAATAGGTGTTTTTTTCTATTTTTCGCCGAAATTACCACAGGGACATATTCACATGACGTTGCTTCCTTCAACAGTTCACTTTTTGATCAACTTCACGGGGCTAATTGAATCCAATGTCCTGAAATATTTCCGTAAAGCAAATTCACTCATCAACCAAAATGCACAGTTACGAATGGGTTTAATAAATCTTAACGTCCTTGCTAAGCTAAACATCAGCAGCGGTTTCGTTTTTTTGATTTTTTTTTGGGGGGGAGGGAAGTAACTGAGGAAAAAATGTATCAAAATAGTGTCTGTGGGAAAACAAAACCAGTCATATCTATAAAGTCTGAATAAATCGATAACAATTTTCAAAAATTATACAACACTGGTTCTACCTTTGATTTCAAGATGGTCGCCATTACTGAAAATAGAACTAAAGACAACCTTAATAAATAGTAAAAACATGAATAGTGGAATCTTTTGATATGAGATTGATTAAATGTATGTCATAAGATCTCATAAGGTAACGATTTTCGATTATTTCCACTTTTCTTAAAGCGTCAGTTTCTTAAATCACAAATCGTAAATTCTATTGAAATTCTCCAATAAACATAGATCTTTGCAGTCGAAAATTACCATTATTTGCCAAATTAGCTCCAATTGAACTGGTTAACGGAATTTCGACTACTGCTTCATTAAGCTGAATACAAATTTGCTGAATCGATTGGATTTAATTAGGCGGGAAAAGGGATGGCGGCATGAATAAAGAAATTTTGGGGTGTTACCGGACGGGGCTAATTTCCGAGCACAGATGTCAATTGAAATTTCCATAGATACTTTTATTTGATTTCCTGGTAGAGTTTTTACGCCGACACTTGACAACAGGATGTTATAATCCTCCCTAAACGTCTTGTTCTTTTTTGTAAAGCAATGAACCAAGAATTATCTTGTCTTTTCAATACAAAGTCTCAGTAAATATTAGACAGGAGATATATTAAAAATTGAACAGAGCTCTTCAGGCCGGTTTTACAACCGCAAAATTTGAGTTGTAAAACGCATATCAGATAGCCAACCATTAATGAAACCATAATAACGAGGGTTCCAAGGAATCGCATAATCAAAGGCTGTCGTGGTTCTAATCATGATTTATAACAGTGTTCTGGCTAGGTTTTATGGGCAGGTGGGTGCACTTAACACGATTTCAAAACTAAAAAGGGCACATTAAAAATTGAAAAGATGACCTATAGTGGAAATACTGAAGGTCTTGTTATTTTTTATCACTGTGAGGTTTAACCCGAATAATCCAGTCGTTATATTCCGCTCACTATCGATCACTACATTAACGCCTTAATGCATTCACCTATGAAATCCTTCAACCGGAAAATGACCCGGGCAAAGGATTATGGGTAGAAACTATTGGAGCTGAAACAAGGACGTATATAAGTCCCTGCGCTGAAAGAAGGAAGGACCTGTTGTTAGTACTATCAACGTGTCTTTGTCTCCAACGACATATTTGATAGCATCCATTTGCTTACTTTTGAAATTAAATGGGTATTTAGCCTCGATAAATTTAAAAGCGTCCGCGACATCCATATAATTGATACCGGAAATCGATTTGCGCAGACTCTGTAATAAGAAAGCGCTGATTGGTCACCTAATCCACAGGGCAGATGAAGGAATATTAACAATTGGTGCGTTCAAGCCCTCGAAAGGTGGAGAGAATCGGAGACGGTGAGGGCTTGAATTATTCGAGTTATGTGAGGTTTAATTAAACTGTTTCTTTTATTGAAAGACATGTTTATTCTCCGAGCTCTATATTGTAATTGCAAATAATCTGTTTTACTTGTTCTTGCATCTCAGAAATATAAAGAGCAAAAGGGGGGGGCACGAAAAGGTTAGAGGGGTGCTGCGCCTCGATTTATTTTGGGCTAGCTGAAACATTTAAAGTGTGTAACAACATCGTGACTGTATTTGCCTGTTGAATATTTAAAAGGAAGAATGTTCGTTTATTTTGCCATGATACATCATACTTGCTTGTTCCATATTAGTTTGCCACTTTACAAATGAACTTATGTAATCCGTTTGTTTTGTTGTCTTATGTTATGAAAATAAATACTTGGACATCCCATAATCACCCGAAAGTAATCAAACTATCACACCTATAACGCCTGGTAATCGCGCAATAGCAAAGTCTTAATGTAATTTTAAAATGTATATGCATGTCAGAATATTTTCAAATGTTATTTTCAGAGAGTTTGGTGCAAAGTGTTCAAAATGTCTGCGTTCCATTCAGCCAAATGATTGGGTGAGAAAAGCACGTGATAATGTCTACCACCTAGCCTGTTTTGCATGCGATAGTTGTAAGCGACAGCTATCGACCGGTGAAGAGTTTGCTCTGCAAGATGACCAAGTGCTGTGCAAGACGCATTACGTGGAATCCCTCGAGGGAGGTCCAAGTAAAGGTACCACTAACAAATGTTTAAAAAAATGAAAAAAGAAAAAACAGCCATGAAAATGCTTAAATTTTATATTATACAATTTCTTAAATCTTTTAAAATAGGGGAATATTTCAAGATATTTTGACTAGCTCGGTAAATTATTTTCCGATTGTCCAAAAAGATGGTCAAAATAATAACAGTTTCAAACATTCGTTCGCAACAGTAAATGCTATGAAGGCAGAACGGCTTTAAGCAGCAACATCTTATACATAGGTAGATGGGGGCATGATTTTTCCTGAAAGGGGAGGCGACCCTGTATCTGCTTCTGAAATTACCTAGCCCAGATTTGTTTCATCTTTGGTTTTGGAATGAACCAAATTATTTTCTCAAAAAGGTGTTGAACAATTTTTATTTTTGACTATACAGATGATGTTAGTATGAAATCCAAAACCAAACGAGTCAGAACTACGTTTACTGAAGAGCAAGTTCAAGTGCTGCAGGCAAACTTCCAGCTGGACAGTAACCCGGATGGTCAGGACCTGGAACGTATTGCCCAGATCACCGGTTTAAGCAAGCGCGTGACCCAAGTTTGGTTCCAGAATTCTAGAGCTAGACAGAAAAAACAACAGCAACAGTCAAGAAGCGGGAACTCCAGTCCATCACCGGTTTCATCTCCGTCAAAAATATCTAGTAAGTACACATATGTAATCAAGACTTTCCCACATTCAGTCGAGAAACTCGATCTCCGGGCATGTTTATTTGAAATCTGGTAGTCAAGATGCACACTATAGGTTCAAGGAAAATTGTGACCGATTTAAACATATTTGTTCACTTTTTTGCAATGCGCGTGTTATCATTGGAAAATAATTTTTGTTGTAGACCTTTAACTTCACCAGTAAAGGTAGGAACTAAATAAGTTAAACGCACGGAAAACCTAAACATTGAAATAAACACCCTTTAATCAACCTAAAACAAAAGCAAGATTCATCTAAGAGATATATATCAAATTGATATAGAATGATAAAGTCCGAAAATGGTTAAGTCTGCGCCGGGTTGGTGATGTCTTCGGAGACGAACAGTCCACCAGCAGTCGTACCCATCCAGTAGTATAGTTATAAAATTATATAAGAATATACCGTTGTAGTTCAATTTATAATTCTGTCTAAAACGTTAAAAACAATAGAAAAACATACGGAATAGCAGCAAACTTTAAAAATTACATTTTTCATTCATATTTTCATTTTCTTTTCTATAGGTCCACCACATTGGATGAACAGTTCAGACAGCATACATAGTGACAGTATGTCCTACTCAGATTGAAAATGGAGAGGACAATAAATAATGGTCTTCGTCTTCAATGGAGAATGTGCTGTACATATCTCACTATTTAGTTGAATACATTTTACAAACACTAAGACATTGTACTAAGTGTGTAAATACATTATTTTTAAACAAAAGATGTACATCATTCAAGACAAGAGGTTGCTGTGTCCTTTTGAATTGGGCAATGAATAATAACCTGCTCTTGGATGACTTGATTACATGATTAAGCTACACAAGTCTCATTTTGAACATTTGGTTACATGAAGTGATCGATTAATCTAGTCATAATTATTGAGTAATCAGGTCTGTCAATTTATTTATTTACAATCCGATTAATCAGATCTTGTTAAAATTCAACATAGTGACTAATTTTACCAAGACCTGATTTTAATCAGATTGATTACTTTAGTCATAAACATTGATTATTCTAGTCATATTAGAATGATTACTTGAGCCATATTTTATGGTTATATAACCTAGTCAAATAAGTGATATAAAAAGTAATTTTTCTACACGTATTTTGCTATGCTCAGCTGTATATCTAGACTAAAATACCCTTTTGCATCCTTGCAATTCATTTTACACAGAAAATCCCATCAATTATTAGGGATAGACCCTCGCTTTAGTCTGCATCAGATTTCGCTAAAACCAACCCCTGGTTCCGTCCTTTCCACTTAAACAGGGCCTATTGCTACCTACGTTTGAATAAATACTTACCTTGGTAAATATGATAAGTTAGACCATAATATTGTAGTCTTTTATGGAGTAGTTTCTCGTTGGGTTAGTAACTTTCTAAAATATAGCAATTTGGTCAATTTTGAAACATTTTAATAAATAATGACATTTTTCAAGACAAAAAAAAAAAAACGGATGTCATTGCACCCTCCGCACTGATCACAGGGCCATTCGCAGACCTTTTTTTCAAGTTTTGCTTTTTAGCCTGATTTTTCAACGAATAATTTCGGCTAATAGATTGGCGATGGTCGGTATGGCGGGCGGTCGGTCGGGCGGCGTCCACAATTAGGTTAAAGTTTTGTTTTCTGACAATAACTCAGATGTTTTTGAATGGAATTGAT
>JAULBM010046696.1:0-10646 GCA_032357055.1 Geukensia granosissima | reverse complement strand
CCATAAGGATTTTGAAATTGAAGTTCCAGTTTATGGATTGAGGCTCACGGAACTTTGGTCCTTTGGCAAACACATTTTGTAGAGAAATGTTTTCGACAATGTTTAGGTCACCAGTAATCACGTGGCCGGCAGGATTAAATTTGAATGAGGAACTTTCACAAGTGCAGTCCGGAGGTTTAGTCTTGTAGTCGTCCATGTTGAGATTCTTTAACACATGTTTGTAGTTGAAAATCTTGGTTACAATTGGTGTGGTATACGTATATGAAATGTTTGGTACAGACTTATCTTTAAAATAAGGTGGAATTTAAGATTTGACGGATTTTTGATGGAGGATATTGCTTAAATTGATTGCGTCAAGACCTTTGATAGCAACAAAAGTTTAAGAAACGACCGTTTTTTCATAGATCTTTTTAACTTGTGAATTCGTATTTGTATCAACGAAATCATAGTCTTCGCCCATTCGGACATGGTATCTAGTTCCTCTCCTTTGCGCTTCACCCACTGTCTTACATAAGTTTATGGATTGAGGCTCACGGAACTTCAGCTATTTGCGAAACACATTTCGTAGAGAAATGTTTTCGACAATGTTCAGGTCACCAGTAATCACTTGGCCGGTAGGATTATATTTGAATGTGGAGCTTTCACAAATCCGACGTTAGTGACAACTACTAAGTGCAATTTTTGTCGAGGCCTTTCTGTATTTTAAGCAGTTTAGAATTTTAACAAATGCAGCAAATTTCTGTACAAATTAGTTCCTATGCCGGTTTCGACTATCATCGGTTGTATGTAAACACCGGCATTGACTACTGAGTAACACGACCGGTGACAAAAATAGGTCTTATTATCTCTTCCGTAGCACCTGCACTCACCCTAGTTTTTGGAAGGCTCGTGTTACTGCAGCTTAAGTTTCAGTGTAATGTTGTGTAATGTTGTGTGTACTATGTTTGTCGTTCTTTTAATTTTGTTGGAGATTGTCTTATCTGACTAAACGATTTCTCTTTGCCACTTTAGTATCTTCGATTGTTTTAGCAACAAAAACGGTAAATGAAAAAAGCCAACAAATAAATGCGAGATTGAGCAGTATTGCGTATTGGAATGAAGAATTATATTATTTTGTCTATTTTGTTACGTTTTACGTTACCGTTTATAAAACAACAAAACTACTTTTATAGCAGTGTAGACAACATGTATCAATTAAAATTTGATTTTTGTGTGTAAATATATGGTTTGTCCATTAACTACATAATAGATAACTATTTATTTTTGACTGTTTTTGCTATAATAATCGTCTGTAAATGGACAAGTAATTTGAAATAATTTAGCATTCGTTTAATGATAGCCGATAGAGTTCTTTTGGTAACAGGATGGACAAAATAGCTATTAGTAAAGCTTATCAAATGAAATAAATGCGAAAGGTTACGCATTGGTTTTTATTATATTTGACAAATTAAATGAAAGTGATTAAATCCAAAACAATCTTAATTGCGGGTGTTGCGGGAAAGAAAGGGGATGCTTACCCTTCTACAGCACCTAATCCCACTCCTGTTTTATAAAGGAGTTCGTGGATTCCAAGCCTTTGTTACTTTTGTTTTCGTTTTATCTTTTAATTTGTTTAAAATTTTTCCTGTCTCTTTTAACTATACAATCTAAATCACTCACATTGGTATTCTACACTGGATTTATACCGATAATGTATTTTTAATATTATTAAATGAAAATAAATATAATAAACATATAATTTTATGTTATTTTCATGAATAAGTTTAAAATTTAAAAAAAAGAAATATTTTCAGCATAAAAACCTCTTCAACACCTCGTGATTAACATTAATATTAGTCTTTAAGGAAATCATACATACAGTATTAAGCCAGAAAAAATAAAAACAAAAATAAATTCAGGAAAGAAAAAATAAGAGAACAAAAAGGACCCATGTTGTAGCAGGACAGAAATGTTTAAAAAATTTATTTCCGTCCCTGGAGTCATAGGACAGGCGCTTCGAGAAGAAAGGTGGGATGTGTCTTTCTGCCATATATTCAATATTCTTTCTTTTAAATAAACAAGAATAAATGCAGTAAAATATACCTCTCTTTCCAATGTTCGCAGTTACTGAAAGCAAGCTCGGAAGGAAACTCCTAGCGACAAGATATCAAGCCTTTCATCAAGAGATGTCATCAAACACAGAATGTCAGATAATTTAATACTGTGATGTTATTAAAATACAAGTTTATCGTTGTTGAACAAATACAGTGAATTTCGATATGCTATAAATGAAAATGAAAAGATATGAAATAAATGCCAGAGAAACTGCACTCTAATCACGAGAAAAACAGAGAAAAATTGACTAATCTTAAGGTCTCCTCAAGGACTCTTAACAAGGGTGGAATACCACTCTTTTTGAAAAGCTCTTAATCACCTAACATACAAAGTTGTATATGCGTAAATCATACTGTTCTTACATGACTACTATCAAAAATGTACATGTTACAAACATTGAAACAAAGACAAACCAATGACCACAATTCCTAATTTAGGACACTCACAAGAGACATGTGGATTTGAAAGACAAGTTAAATGCAATGCCAAATCTTATAACATCTGTAGCATAACTATATGATTTGAGAAAAATTTGCACCAACAAAAACAGTTTAAATGCTTTGACTACAATGTTGAACCTGCACCCTTTGTGGATTAGTTGTTTAATTAAATGGATCATTTTAAAATTAATATGCTTCAGGACTCGGGTCAGTTACGTGAATATGTAAAGCATTACATTACCATTACTTTGCAAATTTGAGCATTAAATTACCGTTACCATTACCATTACTCAAATTTGTTGATGTAATGCATTACATTACGTATTACTTGCCAATGTAATGCATTACAATACACATTACATAAAAATGTACATCATTTGCGTTCAGGCATTGTAAATGAAAACTAAATTTCGAAAACTTTATATACAGATTCAAACACTGTTAGTAAATTACATGCTGCACTTTATCATCATTAAAGTTGCAAATGTATTGCCATTTAGTAAGCACCTATCAAGTTTGAATATTTTTACTCAAATACTGAATTGAATGTGTTATTGAATGTCCTATGTTTCGATTCTAATGCTTCTGATGAGAGGTTACTGATTGAAATGTACATATAGCATACCAGAATTTTCCACATTTATTCAACATGGGTAATTTTGTATTTATATCAAAAGTTTTTCATTATTTGATTATGCAATTATTTCAAAAATTAGTATTTATGAACATTAAAGATACTTAACCAAAGGAAAATGACCACAGGTTACTTGTCAGGTTGGTGTGAAAAATTAAGTTATGAAAACATATTTGTGTAATCTTTTAATTGGAAAGGACTTTGACACAATACTTAGTACAAAAACAACTTTATGTACATGTCTGTTAGCAATTTTTGGTTGACTGTATTTTTAAATATCAATTAGATATAGTCTTGATATATGTATGAAATATCAAAACAAAATCATTGATCAAAGGAATAAATAATTTGCAAAGTTTAGATATTGCTAAATTCTCTAGTTTTAAATACTCATCCCGGTTTACTAAGAAATAAAAGAGAATTTTTTCCATTTTATGCATTTTACACAATATTGATTGATTTTGAATAAAAAAAAATATTTTATATCAAATAAACTTTTTAATCTGTTTCAATAAAAGTTACTAATATACCACTTGCCTAATAAGTGTTTTTCTTGTTGACTCAGGAAGCTGAGATCATTTACCAAGCAGCCGATTCTCAGGTAATGTGAATGTAATTGAAAGTAATAGTGCTTGACAGAATATTTTTGTAATGTAATGCATTACATTACCATTATAATTACAAAAAAATAAGCCAATTACACTTTACTTCACCATTACACCAACATTGGCCACATTACATTACACATTACTATTTCCCCTGGCCTGATATGCTTTAAATTCTATTCTTCCATAGTTTATGATGTTATATCCAATGTCCAGTCAAATTTCTTCATTTGAAGACGTTTTTGTTTCATTAAATGTTTGTTACATATGAAAGTCTTGAGATACCTGTGTTATTTTTATTCCTGCTGCAATAGCTTACCAGTAAGATGTAGGTTGCGATTTTCAGAAATTCAGGGCAAATACAGGCTAACCGAACTAGTTTGGAAATCAATAAAAAAAACAAAGGAATGGCCAAAAGCACGTCCAAATCAAGAACCGAAAAGAAAAATCGATCCTTAATCAAAAATTTAAGTGTATAGACAACCCTGTTTACTATAAGATATATTGCTAAAAGGAATTAAAATACTGTAGGATACGTAACAACAACCAGGTTTTTTGAGAGATAGTTTCTTTATTCTTTTATTGTTGACAATACTGTACATATGTCAAGCAATGTTAAAAATACCATTCTGAGTTCAGACAAGTTAACCTGCGCATGACATATTTACCTTCAGGTTGTGAAGACGTAAATTTAACTATTCATTAACTTCGTATAAGTTAAACATTATTTCTAGGTGCATACACCACCATGATACCTTAATGTTTTCTATTGTTTTGATATCTACACAGTGTGATTAATTATTTTGCACTATACATAATCACATTACACCATGATTCATGTAATATATTGCATTTTTACATTTAAGAAATCGTTTGATGCAGAATTTGGTCTTGAGTTCAAACGTTTACACTAAAGTCAAATTATCAATTAAATAAATCACCACTTTACAAAGTACAATCAAGAATTTTGTATTGGCTGGAAACTCCTACGAGAATAAGGAATTATAAATTTTATGGCAAAAACAAAGCTGTTTAAGAAAATGAGAAGCGTTTTGATTTTAAAATAGATTGAAATCATATATATTAAATGCAAAGGACATTAATTGCAAAATCCAACTGCAGACTATAGATTTTAAATCTGTCTTAGGTCTCTAATTACTTTCTTTGTTGGACTCAGATAAAGAACGGAGCATCAGTATTTTCCTTCTTTATAAAAAGAAGAGAGCTAGAATATAAATTAATAACATCACAGAAAGTCCAATCAGCCGTTATCTTTCTGAAAACAAGACAAATATAGAAACAGAACAAAATATTGGTTACTACTTAACAAGTTTAACCCCACCACGTGTTTCAAGTGCCTGTTTTAAGTCAGAAATTGTGCTCATAGGTTTGTTTTTGTGTTTAATGTTTGTACATTTAGGATAATATTCAGGTAAGAGCGGTATTATTTTGGGTATACACCCTTTTTTGTTTTATGTCGTTTTGACTCACTAATGTTTCAGGCTATATTTGAGTGATCAGTCATATTCTTCCTGTCACATACTTTATGTGCCTAAGTATGGATATTTATGCCTTATTGAAAAACTTAGGAAAACCCGTATATTTCTGTGCGTTTTTGGATTCTGTCTCATAGACATTCATACCACATCTTCTTTTTATTTTTTTGTTATCTGAAATTTGCTTATAGTAAAAATCGAACTTATTACCACCACATTCAACTAAACAAGAGATCGTGTTAGTAAAGCTTAAAACTAATTCCTTTATATTCTGGCACAAGTTTGAAGTAATAATTTCCTGGTTATGAATCAAAACAACAGAAACATTAATAAATTACCGTCGTAAAAAAGACGAAAGCATATTTCATTACGCCCACTTAATACGTCACTAAATTAAATATTTCTATTTACGTATCAAAATCTTAACAATTTCTGGTAAACAGATAAAGCCGTTGGGGGTTGGAAAAAAACAATAAGCGGTGGTCATAAAACGGAATTATACTGCTTTTATTATGTATTGCGTCTTTTATACATGTTGAATACGCTGCATGAAACACAAAAACAAGCACCGCTGCTGTAAAACTTCTTGCAAAATTTACAGTTTATAGACTCATTTCTACAAATCGTATCTAAATAACAAAAACAAAGAAAGAGAAAGGAAAACTTGCTATATATGAAGAAGAAATAAACAGAAAAGTTGACAGAATTCGAAGATACCAAAGGGGCAAGAAAGAAGCAAAAGAGCAATTGGTTTTATTTTCATATAACATGTCTAAAGCACACCAGGACTCATAAATGGGTCGGTCCTAGGTATAAAAGCTCAAACTGGATTTGTTTTTAAAATTTTTAAGTAATTAGTTTATTTCCTGAAATGTCAGAGAGAGGTTAATTCCTCGCAAATAGCATATCACAAAAAATGCATATCTTAGCTAATGCCAGATTTAACTGAATCAATTCAAAAGCTGGGCTGGTGTAAAAATGGTATAACATGTTTTAATCCCATCTGTATAATTCCGTTTCAAGCCGGTGAACATTTCGAACAAGTTGGAAATTACAGCTTCGGTTGTTCTTGATATTATTTTTTCTTGTCTTTTAAATAGACTCTGATATTGGGATATGTTCTTTAACCAATAATTTGTTAAATGGTTTAATTTCCATTTCTGGAGGACTATTCGATGTTTTTTGTGTTAGATGATGTTGAGTTTTGCTTGCTGTTAAAACAACAGAGTGGAATTACTTTATTTATTTTTATTCATTCAATAAAGTATGCCCTTAAAAGATACTGAATGACGTGACTGGCAAGCCCATTAAAAGAACCCGTTGCAATGCATTTGATTTTGGTTATGATTTGAAAATAATGTGTCGATAAAACAGATTGATGTTTTTAATTTATAAGCTGTGGACGCCTGTCACGTAGACAGTCATACCACATCTCTAATTTTCTACATTTATAGCTGCCATTAAAATAAAACAGATAACAAAAAACACATTTTCTCTCAAAATTTAAATTACTTCAACAAATATAATCAACGCTGACAATAAAGCGGCATTGTACGGTTTTCATTACCTATTAGGTCTTTTATGAATGTTGACTTCCCTCCCGGATACCAGGGGTCAATCACCGCTGCTGGAAACCAATTAAGAGACAAAGTCTGCGAAACAGATGATAGAATCAAAGCAATTAAACACATCTAAAAACAAATATTTCAGACAAATGTAAGAAAAATATACACATGGATGACAACATTTTGGCTAGATGGTATGTCATTGAATAAGCATAAAACGATAGTAGGTGGAATTAATCACGTCTATAAAAGGATTCAAAGCAACACAATGTACATAAAGATCCTTGCAATTAAGTCGTGTATAGTATTAAACTGTATTCTATGTAGCCTCACCCCAAGGCAGGGATGGAAGGAGATCTATAAAACCTTTTAAAAACGAAACAAACAAGCGTCGGTTGTTTTTTTTGTTGTATTTTATTCAACAGTGGACATTTGATATTTTTTTGTTTGTGTATGTGTGTTTGAGTGTGTATAATTATGGTTTTTAAAATTATTTAAGAACACCGGAGCACCTGAATTCAACCTGGTTTTTGTAGTCTTCGTGTTATTCCAGCTATAGTTTTCAGAGTAGTGTTGTGTGTTCTATATTGTCTTTAGTTTCATTTTGTTGGCCATGGTTTTGTCTGTCTTCCGACTTAACGATTTATGTCTGCCCCTTTGGTATCTTTGAATTCCTTTTAAGATAAACGAATTTTGACTACGACATTTGGATAAAAAATATATTCTAATCCCTGCCGCCGAAAACCCAAAATCACAGGGAAAGTGTTTTATGCAAAAGTGAAAGCTGTGCATTTTATTTGGTTCAAAAATGAAACTAGAAATCCATAACGTTTGACTGAACGTCCTATTTTAGGCCTTAGAGTGTTTGATGAACGTAAATCAAAAAAAAGGCGCTTCACCCTTAGTTAAATTTGAATAATTTTTGTAAACGTATGTAAGATGTGGTTCATGTCTTTCTGGTATTTATGACATACTCTTTCTTTAAATAAACTTTATTTAAACACTTATATATTCACCAATACAACAGATCTTAATAATAAAAACAATATTAGACCAAACAAACCACAAATTTTAAGAATAAAGGTTTACTTGCATGAAGCAATGAAGGATTTTGTCACTTATTTTTTTACAGCAAGTAGTAAGTGTATATAAATATGATGGTAACAGCAACTAATATTTGAGAAAAATCATTCTTGCTTCATTCAATATCATTTTTAAGGTCTTTCCCGACATCGGTCGGAAAGACCTTCTTGTAATTCTTTTTATTATTAATATTTTTCTTTTTTTTCTGCCATCTTTTCCCTTAAAAACGGTTAGAGATGTGATAACCGAATTTTGGCTACTGGTTGGACTTGCTAAACGATTTTTAAACTGAAAATCCTTGTTAGCAGATAAAATGAGAAACTTAAACAGATTTTGAAAAACTTAATAGTGCAAAAAGATTAGAACACCATGTCCATGATTTGTTCTATTTGGGTCAAGGTGATCCGAAGTAACCTAGGTTACGCAATTTTGATGCAAAGTTTGTCGCGACAGAGGTTGACCTAGCAACCGAAGAACCGTAAGTTGTAGAGACCTGGGACCAACTGAATTGGTCTCAGGTGATATAGTGTATGTTTAAAAATGTCAAGGTCAAAGGTCTTGGATGACCTTGTGCCTTGTCATGGGATAATCTCCAAAACCATAATAGATAGAAGAAAATATGCAAGACAAAAATGTGTGTCTCATTAAGATCTACATTTTTACATTTGGTCCAAACTGATAGAAGTAAACATAAAATGGCAAAAATGTGTGTCTCAGTGAGTTTTACATTTGTTACATAAAGTCCAAAATGAATGGACCAACCGTTTTGGGTCTATGGTCTAAAAACCATTATTTTGAACCATTTAAATGGTTGTTAGTGGATAATCTCCGAAACTAAATGAGATAGAAGCGGACATGTAATGAGTAAAATGTGAGTCTTAATGAGATCCACATTTGCTGTGTGGGTCCAAAATGATTGAACCTAGCGTTTTGGGGTTATGGTACAAAAACCATTTAATAGTTTTTGCTACATAAATTGGAAACAATTAAGAATTAAATTTTACTTTCAACAGCAAAAGTGCTTAGAATTTTAAGACCTTCCATTTTATACCAAGATCAATGCCATTGGTCAAGGTCATCCCCTAGCAACAGACTTTTTGGTTAGGGAAAGTCCCTAGCAACCATATATATTTCAATTCAGAAGGTCAAGATCAGACTGATTTTGTGGTTTTCCAACCGCAAGTGACATCGATTTCCTTAGCAACAAGCCTATGTCTGCGTAAAGTCCTTAGCAACCATAGGTTTTTCAGTTCAGATGGCCAAAACTTAGACATATCTTTTATTTTTCTATTAAATTCTGAGCCTAAAATTGAAATTGAACAAAAGTTATTTCGATCTTTACTGGTGCAAAGCATTTGATTAGAAGGGAAAGACCTTACATTTCTTTGTGGAAGAAATGTCCTTTAATTTCCCTTCTGTTCTGTTTCCCTAATCATTTCGATTTTTATTGTTGTAAAGACGTCATGCAACAACTTACCAGGCTCCGTGTTCAAGTATACATAATAACTAAACTAGGTAGGATCGTCGGATATAATTTTGAAAGTGGACCATCTAAGGATTATTCCTGCCAGCTTTTTTCAAATTGGCCAGGCTATTTCAGAGAGAGGATTTTTATATGAATTTTTGCCAATTCTTTTTATTTTCAGTAATGGCAATTTAAAACTCAACAACGGTTAGTCATAGAGACCTGGAACTTTCACCATTAAACATTGGACCATGTGACCTTTAAAAGATCACAAGGTCAAAGTCAAGGTCATAATACCTTTATTGCTTGTTTTGAAAATTACTCGGAAACCGTACTAGATCGCTGATAACATGTAAGAGAAAAATGTTTGTAACCGGCTTCCAAATAACGAAGACAGCAAGGGTTCAATATATTTATTTATAATGCAGATGATTAATTCTCTGAAAAACATAATAAACAAAATTTAATACATTTAATCACACAATGATTCAAGCAAACAATATGTTGAACAAGTTTCATGAAAATCGTTACAAATTATCAGAACTATTACAACGTGTTGATAAAAACAAAATTAATAATGTAAATTTATTCTTTTACAAATGTTCTACACAAGCAAATCAAAAGATCAAGAATTAATCGGCAAAATTACATAAAACATTCATTTACCAAATCGTCATGTTAATCAATTTGATTAAATTGTCAAATCAAAACCACACATTCAAATTCAGAATATAAAATATATAAAACAAAATACCGTACCATCAGTGTGACAAGAATCACATCATAATGCAGTCTGGATGGCTAGCTACACATTACAATATCAGTGAACACCCTCTGATTTTCCTGTATAACAAATAAACCTCTGTTTTACCAGTTTGCAAAACAGTTCAAAAGCACAATAAACATTATCGTTATTCCTATAAAATTATTTACAAATCATTGGTTTTAAAACACATTCGAACACAAACATTAAGACATGTCTTTTATCAAAAATTCAGTAAAAGTATCATAATTAGTTTAAGTTTACA
Organism: Geukensia granosissima; assembly: GCA_032357055.1. Taxonomy (NCBI): domain Eukaryota; kingdom Metazoa; phylum Mollusca; class Bivalvia; order Mytilida; family Mytilidae; genus Geukensia; species Geukensia granosissima. Next base: position 236 of record JAULBM010046696.1, on the reverse strand, counting down.
AAGCAAAATATTTACAAAGTTTTGGTCCAAAAATTATACAAAAAGTAACTTACATTTAAAGATGAAAAATATCACATACAATTATCCAACTCCATTAACGTTCAATTTCAAAATGTACAAAACACAAAACTACCCAGCTATTTAAGACAAAATGAATAACCAGATCTAGCTAGATTTTCAAGAGAACAACTCAAAAATTCTTTCATATTAAAATAGGCAACACTGACCATAACCAT
>JAULBM010046675.1:0-10646 GCA_032357055.1 Geukensia granosissima | reverse complement strand
AAACAGTAAATTACTTTAATTTAGAGTTTATTCAATATTCTAGAGTGTATAATTTTTCTCAAGTATAAAATTTGCTGCTGGATTTTGTCTGTGTTCTCAAGAAATGATTTTTATTTATACTTTGTGGTGTTGTCACTAAAATTTTTTCATATTTTACTCACAAAAAACTTCACCATTGCACAGTCTTGTGTGATCACTCAGAAATGACTTTTTTCAATCTGAACAGTTTGTTAATGATGTTATGAGTGTGACCATAATGGAATGGCATCAGTGTGCTCATTCTGGAATGGCAACATCAGTGCAACCATTCTGGAATGACATGACATCAGTGTGACCATTCTTGAATGGCTACATCGGTGTGACCATTCTGGAATGACAACATCAGTGTGCCAATTCTGGAATGGCTACATCAGTGTGACCATTCCAGAAAGACAGCATTGGTGTGATCATTCTGGAATGGCTACATCAGTGTGATCATTCTGGAATGGCTACATCAGTGTGATCCTTCTGGAATGGCTACATCAGTGTGATCATTCTGGAATGGCTACATCAGTGTAATCATTCTGGAATGACAACATCAGTGTAACCATTCTGGAATGGCTACATCAGTGTGACCAATCTAGAATGACAACATCAGTATGACCATTCTGAAATTGCTACATCAGTGTGATCATTCTGGAATGACTACATCAGCGTGACCATTCTGGAATGGCTACATCAGTGTGATCATTATGGAATGACAACATCAGTGTAACCATTCTGGAATTACTTCAAATTGAACTTTGGAAATTTTGTTAACTACTAAATATGTTTTATACATGACATTAAAGAGTGTCTGTGGAATAATATGGTGTTATTCTTTTTGCTGCATTAGTGTCCAGAACATTATTTTCTTCACAGGAACAATGGAGTACCTATTCAGTCTAAAATTTTATAATACCATTAATTTGACATTTGAACCATTCCAAAACTCACCAAACTTTTATAAAAAAGAAAAAAATGGTGAATGACATATTTTTAATCAAATCTTTGAGTAGCAAAGATGAAGTGATTACGCTTTACTGTGAAAGAATCATTGTTCTTGTGATTCCAATTTGGTGGATTTTGTGATTCACTAAGACCACAAAATTGAGTATTTACAAAATGCATATTTCCAAACTTATTTTATATGTTGACCATGAAACCATTGTACTAATGGTTAAAAATGTTTCTACAGTATTACCATGTCTATTCGTCTGCATCATAACAATGGGTTTCTCTGTTGTTTTATTCTATTGTGTTGTGTTGTTTTGTTGCTTAATAAAGACAGATTTCAGCTACACGCTGAATTTGCACGGGGATTAAGTGTCTTTTTTTCTATTTCAAACAGCAGTTTACTTGACAAGTGGGTTCAGCATTCAGCAATTTTAAGTCAAGATTCATTTTGAATATGGTAAATAACATAATATCAATATCTATAGGGAAGAGCTTTAATTATTACAAGTTGCAAATTACATATTCTATCTTTTCAAAATAACATGTATAGTAAACAAATTAATACATGCAGCATGCAATTTAAGAGAATGCTAAATAAGTATAGTTTGTTCTTTTAAATGTTTCATTGAAAATGTTTTCCATTAAAATACTAAAAATCAAAAATTGGTTTCAGAAAACCACAAACTGACATATTAACAGGTACTAAAAAATACTGTCATAAGCATATATCATTATGAATTTTCTTAAGAGACTTAGCCATATTCTTGAGGAAATTTTCTTGAAAATTGAATTTTCAAAATGAAAGGATCATAGCATTTTTTAAACATCTTATATAGAAATATATGAGTTTCCTGGCTAGACTTTTACTAAATTGAAAAAGGATCATACTCTTTTTTGAAATCAAAATTGTTTTAGATATATTTCCCATTGTGGTTATTCCTTCAAACTTTCATATCAAACTGATTTAGAAAAATTCCAGGAGCTCTGATTATAGTGCAAAAATGGAGTACATTGCCAAAGAAAATTTGCCTTTTGCATGGCAGACTATGTATTTAAAAGTTACATGTGTTATTCAGAACTAAATATATGTGATATCCAAAAGTAAGTTTTTCTTTATTCGACTGACAAAATCAATACATTTATTGATAATATTGAATAAAATTATAAAAAAACAATCAAGTTCTCCTATATTAATAAAATATTGAATTTTAGGAAGAGAAGAGGTAGAGTACAGTCTACAATACATTAGGCCACATAGAAATACTTTAGTCAAATGCAGGGTTTCTTTTTTTATACCAAAAAAAAATGTATTATACCAATGTACTGCCATATTTTAAAGAAATTTTAATAAAATATGTGGAAATGTTGGTGCTAAATTATTTGCTTTTATTCTGTCATTTCTTAAATAAAATGGTAAATGATTCTGACAATTCCTTGATTAACTACCCTTATTACAGGTGTGACATCAACAGAGCCCTTGAAAAGTTTTTATTTTGATGTTTAAAGGCTCAGGTAATCATTAGGCCAGAGGCAAACAATGATATCACAGCCTTTTCTCAAGTATTGTAAAGCTTGACACTCAAATTAAAGTTTCAAAACATATTATCCCCGGCATAGTAACAAATAGGATTTTAATTGGCTGAAGGCATGTATATAAAAATTCCATACATCTGGACTTTGCTATCCCATATACCCAGACATCGCTAACCATTTTCCATTGTTATTGTCGCACCCTATGAGGTTATATTGACCAAATTTTGTTTATAGCAGTTCCTTTGTCACTAGATAAAAAATATATTAAATTTAACTACAGGTTGGTTTCTACCAAAGGTAGTACCATACACTTTGCAAAAGAATATCCATATGCTCGAAATTTCTTGCTTATTTTTTCTTAGAATGAGAAAAACGTTACTTTTACATTACTCCTTTGTTTCGGTTATTCACTAAATAGGTCAGTTTAGACTAAGACCAGGGGATAAATTGTTATCTTTGTTTCTATCTGAAGATAGGGAGATTTTAACACCCTTCAGTACCCTATAAACCCTTGGGATTTGCCTCAGGGCGTACTTGGGTACTTCGATCAGTGTGTAAAAATCTAGGGATAGAAATCTAGATAACTTGCAGTACAGCAACCAAATTTTGATCTCATTAAATCATAGTAAAACCATTAACAATAAAAACAGTTGCATCAGACTTTCAATTGTAACTATCAATTTTGTCTTTCACATGTTTTGGTAGGAGATTGGCATTTGTCAATTTCCACCCAGACAACCAAATGTCTTCTTTGTTGATGATTTCTTTCCATGGCATTCTTTTGCCTCTCTGGCCAGGGACAGGAATGGAACATCTACTCCATGTAGTACAACGTGCCCCTTTGTACCAAATAACTGTTACATGTACGTTGTCATTATCAATAGAACTGATTTCAGCAACCTGTGGCCATTCATCGCAATATCTTTCTATTTTGGTAAGTACCATTTGGCCAACTTCCAGCTCGGTCGTTTTCTGATTTTTCTTTAATTTTCCAAGAATGACCTACAAGAAAATAAATGCAGAAATATTTAATCTTTATATTCAAAAATTATTATAAACTCAATATGGCCTCACTTACCATCAGATCTGATATTATGTACAACCTATACATACATGTTTATGTCACTGGACAACTTGTATTTTATATGTATCTACATGATATAACATTAGTGCAAAAAAATGTGTAATTATTAATTATTGTATTTATTAATGACAGGTATCAATGTTTGGTTTATATTGATATATTGTTGTATATAAGCAAACTTAAGTTTGTGTTATTATACTTATGGAATCAAATCAAGCAAATTTATTATCATTCTCAGAATGATTCTGACACATGGCATGTTTTACTGGAATAGAGAGTGACTCTCAAATAATGTTATCATACAGTAACTATGCAGACTTTCTGTTTCTTTTTTTTTCTGTTTCTTTCTTTTTTTTTGAATGCCAGAAAGACTTCTGAAAATTATGTATAAACATGCACTTATCATAATGATGCCACAAAATATGCTTATAACATCACTACCAATTGTGCATGGGTAAGAAGATAACTGAAATATTCAATGGTAGAGTGAGAATTGGAAAGTGCCAAAAAAAAAACAAAAAAAAGTATTACACATCCATTGTAGTTTATTTGAAACAATAATCTCTATAAAAACCTCTTTCTTTGAAGCCTTGATAAAGCAGTATTAATACTTACTGGTGGCATTGTTTCTGTACGTACAATCTGTGGAACATTGGGTACAGGTTTCACACTTTTGTTCTTCCTAACTTCAGCCACCTTATCTGCCAAGTCCCAGAGATAAAATTCTTCACTATCAACAAAGTCAGTCTCTGTAAATGATAATAAGCCATTAGCTAGTGGTTTGAATGACAAATTGGTTATGTCACTTGTAAGCTTGTATGTAATTTTCACTGTGGTCAGTTTTTGAATCTTACATATAAGTCAACTTTTAACCTAGGGAAGACAGAAAGTGTAAATTGTGTCCTAGATGACGAAAAACATATTTTTCTATTGTATCTTTAACAAAAATATCAGAGATGATTTTTTTTAGAATATTACAGAAAAAAATGTGAGGACTTCAATAATCTCAGCTATATGGAAAAACTGAAAATAATTTTAAATCCCCAAAAACCAAGAGATATAGATAAAGTAGTTTCTTTCATTAAACAGTCTTATCATAGATTCAGTGATTTTTAAAATTTCATTTAATTTTATTGTTTAAATTTTCTACTTACCTTCATTTTCCTTCTCAACAAAGAACTTTTGCCACCATTCTAGATTTTCAGTAGACAGAAATTTCTTTGAATTATTTATAGATTCTTTGAGTTTGTACATGTCATCATAAATTGGTTGTAAACAATTTGGTTTATCTCCTTCTTGTATATAATCCAGTAGATACATTTCATCACCAACACATTCCTGCCAAGTCTGTAAACAGAGAAATTATAAATAAGACAAATGCAAAACAATCACCTTATCCTATGGAACCCTAAAATATTAATCTTTTTGTAGTAGCTAAAAAGAAACACAATTACCATAGTTATATTTCAATACCCAATCCTAAATTTTCTTTTAATTGCTTAGAAATATTTAAAAGTACATGTGCACCTTCAATCATTTTTTCTTTTCAAGTCTACAATAGCAATACTGGTCATTCAATTTGAAATTTTTGTACAGCTGATACCCTTATGAATAATAAATTATTTAAATACATGTTTGTACAAATACAATATGTTACCTTTGAAGTAGTCCAATCTTTAAATGTCATTTTTGCTCTTCCATTGTCAAGTTTAAATTTAAAAACATGGTGTTTAGAGTGGTATGCCATGGGTGTAAGGTATGGGGATATCCATTCTGAAAAGTTGTAAACATATGAAGTTTTAATGCCAGTGGGATTTGGTGAGTAGCAGCTTTCAAAGCCTGTTATTAGCTGGTCCAGTGTGCTGCAAGAGTGGTGGTTTAACCAGATGGAAAATCTGAAATAGAACAAAAGCCCCATATAAAAGTCACAAGGAAATATAATTGATTATGTTAATATTTTACTGTTACTCTTCACTACAACAAGCATAATAGTGCTCCTATTTTAGTTTCACATAGTGCCAACTTCCATGTAGATTTTTTCCTAAAAAAACTATAAAGAATCATTATATTCCTGTTCATCTGGTGATAAGTAATAAAACTCCTGTTGTCAATTACATATTTTTGTTCCCTTTGATTGTCGGGACTTGCTAAAAGTTCACATTTGATAAAATTTGTGAAAACAATGATAGCCAACGATAAAATCAGAACAGATTACGGCTGACTTGAATTATTTTGATTCTAATAGGGTAACTGTGTTAAAAAAATATAATTTATTTAAAGACGTTGTATGACAATAGTCTTTCCTCAAAAACATTTTGTGTATTTTTTGGAAAAAAAATGTGAAGCCAATAGCCTGTGCAAGTCATAATAAATGCAGATTTCGCTATAAGTAAATCATTTTGAAGACACCATATCAAAATTTCTGGTTATTTATTGCATTAACCCTTTCCTTCCTTAGCCTAGCTAGGAGGGCTCATTTTTTACCTCAGTGAAATTTGCAAAAAAAAAAAGAAAATGGTCTCAGTTCTTTAAAAAAATGACATACGCTCTTCAAACTTGGAGGAGGGCTTCACTGGCCAAGAGTCTTCAGAAACGACAAAAGAGCTAGGATAGTGGTTTTAAAGGCAACAGCAAAGGGCATCAAAAGACCTAAAAATGCACTTTTTGACAATTTTTGACCCTCAGTTTGACAAAGAAAAGTTTATTTAAAAAGTGGCAAAGAAGGTGGCAGTCAGTATATATAACCTGCTTGTTATTAAAAACTTCCAGTCTGGAGCTAATCTATGAGCAACATGTGCGGCACATTTTTACATATTTTGTATATATTTTTTTGCTGAGTCCAAAAAAAGTCAAACTTACCTTGAAAACATTTGATCTATATCTTCATGAGTATGTCCTACCATTAAAAAACTCAACTTTATCTTACGGAATATTTTCAATTCTACCAGCATGGAAAGGAAGGCAAATACATATCTGAAATATTTATGAAAGCTCTAACTTTTTTTTGTGCACATGAAATAGAACTCATTTACAATCTAGAAAAACTAGTTTTATCCAAACAGCATCACCCAACAGCATTTGTCCCTGTTCCTATTTGGACTTTGCAATTTCAAATAGTTTTTTTTTTAATTCAATTTTGACAAGATCTTTTTTTTACGCAGGTATAATTTCAGATTGCAGCAATTAATATCTTGTCCATAAAATGGAATCAGCACAAATAATGTTGTAACATTTCTCTACTTTCATTTAATATACCTCTATTGGTGGTCTGAGTTATTCTTAGATAACAGTGGGTGTGTGTATGTGTTCATTTATGAAAAATTTACAATAATTGTGTAAGTAAATTGTTTAATATTCCACTGTAATAGCAAACCTGTTTTTGTTTTCTCTCCCGCAATTGTCCATTTGTAGGTATAAGGTTTCTGGTAATGAATCCTTCATACCATACAGCAATTGTAAAAGGATGGTCACAGTTAGGTTACTACCATGTGGATATTGAAAAACATCAAAGAATCCATATGTACCTATTCCATGTACAATGGCCCCTAGAAGATGGGTTCTTAATTTCCACATTCCGTCAGAATGTTTCGGTGTATTGACGAAATGTGGAAGAGTGGTTTTACTTTGATCCATGGCATCAATTATTATTGATAAGTACTTCTCAGGATTTCTCCGGGCTTTCATTGTATGCTTGTAGTATTTTTCCCTTTCCGCTCTGTAAAAACAAAAATTATACTTTTAATTTTTTTTATTATTGATAAAAAAAATGACTTGTAAGCTATGATATCGGTTCTAAAGGAAACCCCTTTATGTACAATTGATATGCATTAAATAAAATTTATTTTTCTTGCTCTTATATCATGTTCATGATAAGTCGCAAATTAAGGCAATGAAATCAGCATCACCACTGTTGCAAAAATACGAAATTTAAGAGGGTGAGGAACACCAACATTTTGATGATAGAAATTCAGAGTTATCTCCTCCTGACATTATTTAAATGTCTTGTTCTTATTTGTTTTTCGGTATAATAAAATCATACTTGAAAATAATTGATGGAAAATCACATACAATAAACCTTTCCAATAGAATTTTTAATTTCTTTTTCTATAAGAGGAATTAACATTAAAACACAGTAGGGGTTCATTGCAGCAATCTTAAGGTGTGCTTGATTGGTAAGCTATTCTATATTAATGTAGAATATTTTTATTTATTATGAAATACAAACATGTATATGTCTCAGAGAGGTAAATTTGTCACTGATTCAGTGATTGAAACTAAGTTAAAAAAAAATTCTAGAGACATCTCATAATATGAACATAAAACAATTCAACAACTATGAGTCAAATGCACCATATGGTCCATAGGCAATCAAGCGCACCATACAAATACCCTGACTGCCTCTGAATGAGAATTGCTGTTTATAAAAATCAAAATTAAAAATTCTAAACCGCCTTGCTTTTAGATAAAGGAGAAAACATGTGACGAAAAATTTCAAATGGTCAAAATATGGTAAAGTATACAGGAAGTAAAAGTCTGATCGGTCCAAAAAGGGGAGACACAATACAACGCTTTGTAATCAAGCTTCAGAACAAATATTATGTCACTACTATTTATAAAAGCTGAAAAAAGTGAAACGAATAATTTCAGATGGATCTAAAAAAAAACTTAGAAGAGAATGTGTCCATGGGACACAGATGCCCCCGCCAAAGGTTATATTCGGTAGACAGGAAGTTGGTATGTGACATCTATGAAAGTCACATACACAATACAACTGATGGTGCTGAAGGTACATACCAAATTTCAAATCATTCCCATAAGCGGTTTCTGAGTTTTAGCTGACGAAAATTTTTCATATACACAAAAACTAAGTTTAAGTCTGGTAAACAGGAAGTTGATATGCGACATCCATGAAAGTCGCATACATGCTACTGATACAACTCATAATGCTAAAGCTACATACCAAATTTCAAATCATTCCCTATCGGCAGGGGCATAAAAAGGAACTTTATCGTCAAAAAGGAAGTAAAGGTCTGATAGGTCTAAAAAGGGGAGACAGGATACACTTACTTTTGTTGTTTAAGATGGGTATCTCTCTGTTCAAATAGCTTCTTCCTCACCTCCTTGTCTTGAGTGCTTTCAATTGCATTTTTCAATTCGACGCAGATATTACATTTGGAAAATCTGGATCTCTATAAGACAAAAATAATAACCATAATTGCCAATTTTTTGGTTGAAATTTTCCTAAATATTATTGTGATGCAAAATTCTACAAATACGATTGATCATAGATAGAATGAAAACTAATATTCAATTAATTTTTTTAACTACCTGGAAAAATTGGGTTGGTGGATCTGTAAACTAACAAATTTTAAAAAAAGTATGGCCTAAACAATGATTTGGGGTGCGAAATTATATTTAAAAAAACTACATTTGTATCTTTATTTTCTTGTGATTTTGTTAAGTACTCTTATTGTATAGTTAAGGTGCTCTCTACTTGGATTGGGTACATTCTTGTTTGATTTTTATAGTTTGTCCTTGTTCTTTTGTTTACTTTATTTTCACCTTTCACCTTGATGCGGGGGAGGGTTTGGTACCAGCAAAACTATTTTAACCCCACCACATGCTTCATGTGCCTGTCCCAAGTAAGGAGTCAAGGTCATTGGTTGGTCTCTGTGCTTTCTTACTCTTTTTTTGTCATTATTATTGTTTCATTCAGGCAAGATTCAATTTGTTTTACGTATACACATTTTGTTGAGTGGGGCATTCTAGAGCTTGACATAAGGAGAGGAATTCCATCCTCTAGTTTCATATTTGAGTTCTGTCAGGTGGATGGAGTGTGGTCTGTCAGTCCAATACATTTATGCCATATCTTCTCTTTTTACATACATCAGAAATGAATTTGGTTGGTTAATCCTTTGCACTGGAAATGTGTATATTTGGAAGATTCTGGAGTCCTAGGAAAAAACAGCTTATAGTAAGACAACCAATCAACCATGAAAATTGTCAGAATGCAATTCTAGATTATTGTTGATATAATGATGTATTACCCGTGATTGAACACCAACTTATGATTGAATTTACTAAACTGATAAACGAACAGGTATTCAATCTGTTGGAGATTTAATGTTATATATATATACACTTACCTTTGGAATCGCAATGTAATTTAGTTCAGTACGCCATATTTTTAAGAAATGGGATAGAGATATGACAGGATCATCTACTTCAATTATCATAGTGTTGTAAACTGATGTCTTTGTCAAACAGCATGGTAAGTGTACCTGGTGACTATCTGGCATGTAACCAGCATAACTGTTTGCAAAATCTTTAAGCCAGTTTATTGCTGTCAATGTCTTTCCTTCTGTTGTGCCAAATCTTTTTCCACTGGGAAGAGCAATCACTTTTCCTTCTGAAAAACAAATATCAAATCAATCCAACATACATAAGGGAACGACCATTTAACTTCAAGGGGGGGTTATGGTTTTTTTCTCAGACAGAAAATTTTTTTCGCGCACAGCACGAAAAATATTTTTTAGTTTTTTGCAGCGGTTAATTATTCGCAAATTTTTTTTCAAAATAAACATTACGCTCTATGGGGGAAAACTAGCTTCAGAATATTTTTTTTTTGTTACCTGCTTGGTCAGAAAATTTTTTTTCATAAAGTTGGGCATCAGAATATTTTTTCCAAAAAACCATAATCCCCCGCTCAGGGTTAAATGGTCGTTCCCTAAGCAGAGAAATCTTTGACGAAAATTTAGAAATTCAATCCACAAATTTGTATATACATGTATTTGTGAACATATATTTATTCTGCATGACAGAAGTTCCTCTGGAAACATTATTATAAACAATGTCATAAAACAATGCCATAATAAATGTTCCAACTGGAACAAATAATTTATAAGCTTTATTATACCCCCACTCACCGAGTGGGTGGTATATTGGAATACCTTTGTCCGTCCGTCCGTCCGTCCGTACGAAACTTTCGTCACAAAAATCTCAGCTCACACTTCTTGGATTGATCTGAAATTTGGTATGAAGCTGCATATAGATG
>JAULBM010046653.1:0-10647 GCA_032357055.1 Geukensia granosissima | reverse complement strand
ATTTTCCCCATTTCATCCCAATGGGAGAAACAAATCTTGTTTCTGATTGGCTGATTCATTAAAAAATCTTCTCCTCTTAAACTTCTTTGCCAAAAGGCAGGTGAGCGATGCAGGCTCAGCCTCCTGAGCCTCTAGTTTTCCATTCCACCAAGTATGTGATTTAAAACATATGTCAAAAAAATAAAGTTATGGGTGTACTCATTTTTTTGGAAAACTCCAAATATGGTCCACTTATTGCAACTACATTAAAAATTGCCAATTTTTTGGTTTAAACTTGCACATATATTAATATTTGAGTAAATCTAATTTTCATTACAAGGATAGAATATGTTAGAAAAATGAATAAAGAATAAAATTGTTGTGTTTTTCAGAGTTATTTCACTCCACAGAAGGGACAACAGATGTCCAACAGCCAGTGACGAGTAAAACTACATCGTTTCTCCAGACCTGTAAACAATTTGCTGGAAAGGCAGAAGAAACACCTTATGAAATGAAATCAGTGACGAGAAGTATGATTTCCAGAATAATATTAATATAATTATAATAGTTATTGCAAATTGGTGAGATCAGTACGAGGTTTTATAGAGCACAACACTACAAGCTCTATACAATCTTATATAAAATGAGTCTTAATTGTTTTATTGTAAGTCATTATAATATTCAATGGACAACACAACCCAAATTTAGCATATGATATTATCCGGTTATTAGACAAATATTGGTTTGTCCTATATAGAATATACTCATCTATTTTTCCTAAAGAAATGGAAGAGAATTTTATCTATTTTATGCATTTTACACAAAATTGATTGATTTTAAATAATAATCTTATTGATTGATTTTAAATAATGATAATATGCAATATTGAATCAACTTTTTAATATGTTTCAACAAAAGTTACAAATATATCTTTTTCCCAATAAGTGTTTTTCTTGTTGACTCCAGCAATCTGAGATCATATATCAAGCAGCAGATATCCATGTAATGTAAATGTAGTTGAAAGTAATGGTGCATTACAGCTATTTTTGTAATGTAATGCATTACATTACCATTACCATTACAAAAAATTAAGCCCATTATACATTACTTCACCATGGCACCAAAATTGGCCACATTACATTACACATTACCATTAAACATAAACTGCTATACAAAAAATTTCATATTGCACTAATGAAATATAGCTGTAGATAAATGGAATCATTGAAGACATAAATGTAGAGTTAACAAGTTTGTTGAGCTTTGCTTTACAGTAAAAGGGTCATTGCACAAATATTGATGGAAACTCATGCAATAAGATATTTTGTACAGAACAAGATCCTAGATTCGTGCAATAACCCTAAATTAACAATATGATAATCATATTATCAGTATGACTGATGTAAACTTTATGGAGTGCAGTACGACCCTTTAAAAAATTAGACCAGTGGAATACACATTTATATTAAATAAATTGAAATATTTCGTGGCATGAGACATACTAACAAACCAATAAAATTCAAACTAAAATGAATGTTTAAAAACAAAAATGGTTCAAGAACTATTTTAAGACTTAGCCAAAGAATACAATTTGTAATCTTGGTGTTCAAAAAGAGACTCAGGAGCAATGGTTTTTATCCTGTGCTTAAATCTAGTCAAATTATTTGCTGACATTTCCTTGTCACATTCCAGAATTCAGGAAGTGTTTAATTGTGGTCTGTTTTGTCATGAATCTCTTTGATAGCAAATTTTAAAAATTTGGAGATGAGCGGTATATTATGATACCTGTGTCAATTTTGTTCATTTTAATGGGAAGGGTAGAAATTAACTGCTATCACTTGTAATGAGAAAAAGCTGAAGATAACACTCCTGGCTTTTTAGCATAAAATTACCCCAATATGACTCAATCAAATTTTATGGTAAGGACAAACAACACATTTATATTCTTTAAACAAATATAAATTCATTAATCTTCATGTTCTTGCAAATTATTATAAATCTTGAATGTTAACTTAAAGAATCCTAGGCCAAGTAAAAAAAATTTGTATAGTTCTCAGGACCCGCCGTGTTCAGTTTTTACCACCACATCGATCTTTTTAATTATGGAAAAAATCCTATCAACACTGAAAACAATCAAAATATTCATTGTGGTCAAAGGGAGATAATTGGAATTGAATAAAAAAGGTGCTAGATATAAACAAAAGCAAACTGTCATTAATTTTCAGTATTTAAACTGTGAGCAAGGGACTGGTAAGGAGGGACTTTTAGACTGCCACTGGAAAAAGTTGTGGGTTAGATAGCGGGCTGAAAATTTAGCCTTGTAAGTAGCCTCCTACTGACCACACAAAATTAGCTGTTACAAAAGGTCTTTATATTGATTTTATAGATCTGTCAGACATGCACAAGAAAGAGATAGAGGAAGACAACCATTATAAGGAACACATGATCAATGTGTACGAGAACAAGTTCCTCCGAGCTCACAACAGACTGACAAAGCTCAAACAAGAATATCTGGCTTCCAAAGAAGATCTGCCTCCTGTCAGGTATAAAAAATTAAAGGATATGATCAAGACAGTTATTAAAGATGAGAAACTTAAACTGGAATGAATTTTTGTTATTTTATGATATTATTGACTGTTTTCTGAATCCAAATTTAAAACTTATTTAGAATGTTTTGATGGTTTCTGTAAACCAGATTTAAAGCTATTGTTAGAATTTCTTGATTATTTTAATTTGTCCCAGTGCACAAGATTTATAAAGGCTTCAGTAATTTTTTTTTTGCTGTATCATGTTTTATCAGTAGCCTGCATTCAAATGAAATATTAAGATCTAGAACCAGTTTTAAAACCCCAGATTGGTATCAGAAAACAGTCTTTAATAAATGCTGCTTGTTTTTCTGGTGTGCATTTTGTTTTCCTATTTATTAAGCCTCATGTTCATAGAATTCTTTTAGCAAATTTCTACATGAGACCCTTCTATTTTTAAGACACAATTTCTTCCTTTCATATGATTTTTGTAAATGTTATGTAATAGGTTAACTTTGTTTGTTAGTCTACTTTTCTATATTAAAGAAATGTGTGTATGTAAATTAAAGGCATACAAATGTACAATCAATTTTATTTTCCTTGTATATTTCACATGAAGCTACACCTTTAAAACAAATTCTTTGCAGCTGTTTGTGAAACAATTGTTATCAAATCAATACTGTTAAAAAGGGAAGTATTTGTTAAAGTCTTATTTCTAACATTTTGGATAAAGAAAGGTCATGAACAAAGGTTAGTGTTTTAAAATTTCACTTTATTCACGCCACCTAAGTTCTCCATGTCCATTTGAAATTTAGAAAGAAAAAGTTTTTATTTTGCCAGCATCTAAATGATATTTATTTCATTATTTCCATTTGATGGCCAAAACAAAGCAAATCACATTCCAACATGTAAAATTTGTAAAAATTCAGGCTTTCTAATAATGATTTTAAGGAATGTATAATATGAACATGATAAAATATATAGGAAAAACTTAAAGATCCTTTTGTATCTCTGTAACAGATAATTTTTTTTTTATTTTGCTCAAGTTTTGTTGTTACTTGTTTGTTTGTTATAAGCAATATAAGTTGGGAAATGCTTGTAAATTACTATATTACCAAATCTTGTATGACTTTTTACATGACTTTATATGATGTTGGTTGTGTGAGCCTTTTACACTGTAGATATTAAAATAAGTTTTTCTTGTATTTACAGAATGTTAACATTTTCTGGTTATAGTCTTCTTGTCTGTCATTTCATTATTAAATATGTGCCATTTTCACTAGAAGATATCAAGGAGTGCCTTATTTTTTCAGCGTGAATATTTGTTCTCCATTTTAAGAGGGAAGTTATACATAAATGTTAATGGACATCATCTGCATCTCTCATTTCAGAAACATATAAGTAACACAGATTATTTTCAGTCTGCTTCAATTGAATACTTCTAATGGTTTAAGGAAACTGAATATTATATTGAAGTGTTGTCCTTTTTATTTGTAATCTTTTTCTTTCTCCTTGCATTGAATCAATTCTGTTAATATCAGTCTTTCACACTATGGAACATACATTACCATGGTAAACTTTCACATGATATTAAAAGTCCATTACCTCTTGTGCTTTGCACCAAAAATGAGCTGGGTATTAGATTTGGCAATACTAGCAGTGTACAGTTGCTTTATTATTGTACAAATAATGGGATATTGTATACATGCTTATCTTGCCCGTTTATTGCATTTTCTCTCATTTAATTCTGCAAGCAATTTATTGCACATTTCTTTATGGGTGTAATCATTGTATGGTGTTATATTTAAATTTTTAAAATATGTATGTTATCTTGAAATTTTTATGGTCTGTTAAATTCATAATTGTTTTTTTTTTTTTGCATTGGTTTTGATTTTCATATTGTGGCATTTTGTATTATAATTTTTGAGTTCCCATATTTATTCATCTTGTTCATGTGGGAATTACTTGAATGATATATTTTTACTACTTTTTTATGAATCAAAAGCTAACTTTGCACTTTAAATACCAGTTTTCAATACTATTATGGTGCATTAATGATGTAAAGTCATGACCAGTACATAGATTGTTTTCTGCTCTATACACACCTAAATCTGCAGAAAATATGAAAAATTTACTTCCTAAATATATATATTTTTTATGTAGGTTATGAAACAGTAATAAGCAATATCTTTCATATAACATAATTATGCATGTATTACCGGTTAGTTGATTTTTTTGCATTTCATCATGGTATATTGTATTTTATAATAATCATAACTTTTTTTGTTTTTTTTTATGTTGTAACAATTTAATAATTGGCTTATGAGGTTGGACAAATATAACTTTACAATTACAAGGTTTACATACCGGTAGTTAAAATGTATTTTTATCGCATGCCTGTTAAATTAATGAAATTAATGAAATTATAGAAATTATGTGTTATTCCTAAAAATAATTCTCATTGTAAATTTTCTATTATTTACCTTGTCCTTTAAAATACAGGTTTACCAATGTTGAACAGATATGGAAAGCTTGATTATGCTGGACATGTTTTTCAAGGAGTTTCCTCTCATTAAAACATAGGAGGAAGACTACAATCCAAACATAGTAGGACGAGTACTCATATCCAAAACAAACCAAAATTAGGAAATTTATAAAAATCAGATTTTATGACTTCTTTGCAAAAAAAAAATTGTCTTCCTAGGAATAATTGATTTTTCGGCAAAATCAGAAGTATCCAATAAGTGACTCCATTTGTTTCCTCCTGCCCAACCTACCCACATAAAAGTGGTGGCACCTAAAATTTAGTGTCATTGGAAAGAGTTTTGAGGGGATCACCTTGTACAAGGTAATACAGATTTTTTGGGTGAGACATTAACCATGTACAGTTTCCCATGTTTTATTTAATTTCATCTGGTGGGTTTTAAATGTGATATACATACTTGTATTCCTAAATCTTAATCTGAGATGGTAATTTTTTGTTAATTTTGACATTTGAAATTAGGAAAAATGCTGGTTTCATCAATAGCAGGAACTTTGGCATGCAATTGTTTTTGCGACATCTCATAATGACAACACTGACATTTACTTTGCATTTCATGTTTTCAAAAATATAAAGTGCAAGAAAGATAATTAAACACAGCAGAGAATGTTACAAGAAAGAAAATCTCAGATTCTCAATGGTTCTTTTGTCCTCAGACACAGCAAGTCTCATCAGAAAACAGAAATTTTTATGAGAGATTTTCTTAGATTTTCCTATCTTCCACTATCAGTGGTTTAAGATTATGTATATCTCCACAGGATAGGTACTTTTTTGCCTATGGTGATTTTCCCATCTTCCACTATCAGTGGTTATGTATATCTCCACAGGATAGGTACTTTTTTGTCTATGGTGATTTTCCCATCTTCCACTATCAGTGGTGTAAGATTATGTTTATCTCCACAGGATAGGTACTTTTTTTGTCTATGGTGGTTTTTACTTCGGTGACTTTGACAAGTATATCTTTTTTCCAATCTGGACAAGTGTTCTTTTATATGTATTAAGTTTCTAGGATTGACATTATATCTGTGTTCTACATAACAATCTAGTCATTTTCAGTTATGTATATGACTTGTACTGCTGAATTATTATATCAGGTTTTTATAAGGTATCATATTGTATTAATAAGACTTTTGATATTAGCAGAACTTTCCTCCCTTCCCTGACCATCCATTTTAGAGGGATATCCTTGACTGATCACTTTGACTTAAGATCTATAACATTTACCTTAATATGGGGAGGGTAAAAGTGTATTTTACTAACATCCCTATCAACTGAAAAAAAGATAACTTGCCATTAATTAAAAAAATTAACAGAAACCCCCAGCAACATACTAAAGATACAATATTACCAGTTAATGTGCAAAGAGGTAAATTTATGTGTATGAGATATACTGGTTATTTAAGATTTCGAGGAGTCACAATTTTTTCACAAGATCGTACATAGAAGACGAAGAAAGTTGAGGTCTACTTGAAATGTGGAATAGCCCTGAGGATAACAGTATTTTTACCTCATTGGTGTTATTCAAATCAATCTTAATATGTAAAAATTTTGGTAAAAACTGCTGACATAATGTTGATGTTTTATTAAGGGTGCTTATCATGTGACTTGAATAAGATCTGAATATTTTATTTACAATAAACACTAATTTATATGAAGTCTTATTTTATTATTTTAGTAAACCAATTACATGTGGTCAGTTTCAGAAAAAAAAACCATGATATACAATAAACTACATATACTTGGACCTGTCAAATCAATTTATTTTTTTTAATTGCTTCTACAGCAGTCACATGGCACATAGAAGTTACTTTAAATGTGAAAATACAAAGAAATAAATTAATGTGATACAATTTTGTCAATTTTGATGAAAATTACACAAAAACATCAGAACCAAAATTTGCAAAACATCAGATCTATCAAGTACAATGTTTATTTTAAATATCTTCTTGTTGTTTTCATGCCTTCATCTATTTTGAACAAATCACTTCCAAAAACAGTCAGATGTGCCATGCTATTTTGTCAAAATGATGAAAATTATAGAACGAATTATAAAAAAGTCTGTTATTAAACAGCATTTTCAGTAACTTATTGTGGTGTCACAAATCTTAAATTTTGGGCCAAATATCAGGCTAATGGTTCCTTCTGCTTTTTGAATGATTATATGTTTGATATTTGACAGTAACATAGACAAATAATCACTGAAATAATGAAAATTATTGGCCATGGTCTTGTCTGTATTCACACATAACAATTTCTGTCTGCCCCTTTGGTATCTTCGAATTCCTTTTGTTAATAAACATACATAGTCACAAACAGAAACTGAAAATAGTTGTACTAAATTTTGTTCATTTTGGCATATGCAGATAGAAAGAAAACAAGAAATTTTGTGAAATTAAGGTTTCAGGATAATCACTCAAAAAGTTTATATCTGAATCAAAAACTTCAGAATAATTATACAAATCAAGTATTTAAAAACCCTAGAGATTTCTTAAAAAAAATTGTTCATGTTCAGGGTTTCATTATAAAAAAATTCTTAGAAATTAGGTTTCCTGATGATTAAGAAAGCACCATTAATATTACTAATTGAAATTATTTAGGTAAAGTATATTTGTAACTATACAAAATGTACATTTCCTTCAGACCCAGCAACTCTGCTATAGCGTCCCCGACACATTTCGATTTTTTTCAAATGATTCCTCATGAAAAATGCACAAAAAGTTCTCCAAGCATTTTTTGTAGCTTTTCCCAATTTTTGTATAAAAGGGGTCAAAGTGTTAAAAAACTGTGATTTTGCAGGAGATGAGAAATTTTTATTTTTCAACTGATTTTGATGGTTTTTTTGCATTTGATTCCTCTCGAAATAAGAGCTTTCGGTAGTATGTCAACAGATTTTCTCTATCTCGTACCGTTTTCTAGCTAAAAGGGGTCAAAGTAGTGTTTGGGGGAGGGGTAATTCAATTACCGGTATATTATGGAAAAATTTTATTTTTGATCCGATTTCGATGGGGTTTTTTCCAAATGATTCCTCATAAAAATTGCGACATAAGTTACTACAAGCATTTTTTTGTAGCTTTTTCCAATTTTTGTATAATGGGGTCAAGGGGTTAAAAAAATGTGATTTTTGCAGGAGATGAGAAATTTTTATTTTTCATCCAATTTTGATGGGGTTTTTTGCATTTGATTCCTCTAATTGAGAGCTTTCAGTAGTATGTCGACAGATTTTCTCTATCTTTTACCGTTTTCTAGTTATAAGGGGTCAAAGTAGTGGGGGGAGAGGAATTAAATTTCTTATAATGTGAAAAAATTTTATTTTTTTAATACGATAGGTTTTTTCCCCGAATGATTTCTTATGAAAAAATTAACAAAGTGACTCCAGTTTTGAGGATAATATGAGTCAAAATGATCTTTTATCCAGTCATATCACTGTGTTTAGCATTTTATTGTGTCCATCACTTTACTATGTCCAGCTCTATACTGTGTCCAACAAAAAACTGTGTCCACACTTACCGAAAGGGTCTTTTGTTCACCTTTCACATTGTGCTGCGGTCCTATGATGCTGCGCTTGCGAAGCACCTCAGTTACTGAAAATGTGTCAAGGTTTGTCGTCATTTCATTGCAAAATATTTTCTTCTTCCTTGAAGAGATTTTTTACTATTGGTAAAAGTGGTTTGAATAGGAAAATTTCTGTAGTAAATTTTTAGGCATTAAAATCAAATTTCCTAAATAATGATTGAACTACCATATATATATGGTGTTAAACTGTGAATTATATTTATCTGACCCTTTATCAACAAAAATTGAACTTGGGACCTGAAAGTGGCTAGTAATAATTAAAGAAAACCCGACAAAGTGAGTTATCTCCCTTCTCCATGCAAAATCCCATAGACGATGCAACTTAAACAGATTTGAAGAATTTGCACAACTATTGATATTTTTGTTAAGCTTAAAAAACTTAAAATATGAATAAATTGAAAAAAGCTGATGTGCCGACATTAAATTATGGTTGCAAATAATATAAAATAGTATGGAATAAAGAAAAGAAACTGTTGAGGTCAAAGATGCACATGATGATGTTAAATTTATTTTTTTCTGATTTCCCAGGAAAATTTTTATGTTAGGTAATGATAAAATTAATATGTATATCTATCATGTCATATTAAATTTCACATGTAAATATTTCCATTTAAAACTTGTAAATCCATATATAAAACTTATTTTTTAATTTTAATAGTATAATTTCTTATAATTATTACAGTACAATTTAAATAAAAATCCATTTTGTCTTTGTTAAAGGGAGATAACTTGCAATGTGTAAAAATATGAGTGCATTTTGTTTAAATTTGAAATAATTTTGGAAATAATTTAATTGTTTTAAGCCTGGTTTGTTATTAATACAACATTTTTAATTGAAACTTAGCAGGTAAATCCTGAAGAATTTTTGGAAATTTTTTAAGGTGATGGTGGGAAGTATAATATTTAAAAAGAAAGAATTTGGAATATATGCCAGAAAGACACAGTCCACATCTTTTCTGGGTTGTGCACTGCATAATTTATCGTTAAGCTGTTGCCTAAGTTGAAAAATAGTGCCTTGAATTTTGTCTCCCTTGTCAAACAGATTGTTGACAAAATAAAAAATCAAGATTAAATTTCTGTTTATTATATTCATAAATGTTTAATAGAGGATAGGTATACAGTCTTGCTGAAATCTCGCAAAGAATGAGAATTGAACCACATTTAGTTATGACTTTAAAATTAGAATTTTAATGATTTCTCTTCCAATTCTTTTAAAACTTGTACTGTATGGCAGACATATTAATGTCTTATATAAATCATAAAGTGATAAATAAATTAATGCTCAAAAAGATTTGGGGGTTGCAATGTTACATACCAAAGTCTCTTTTTCCCTTCCATTTAATCTCCATCTTGGTTGGCTGTATGTTTTAAACTGATAAAAATACCATTTCTAAGTAAAAACTGATACTGAATTTAATATTGGACATGCCTATATCTTTATTTTATGAGATTATGTCTATAGAATAATATCGTGACTGAAAATTATTTTGTTTTTAAGGTTACAAGTCTTGATTCTCTACATATATGAAAAGATTTAACAAAGACTGTTAAAGAGTATGTATCCCTTCCTGGTTTAATTAAAAAATAAAATCCTGATGTATTAATATTTACATCTTCTCTGGAGATAAAAGAATTATATTCACTGACATAGACATAATTGAAAAATGTACACACATCCTTAACTGTACACTTTTGATTCCATGAAAAATGTGAATTTTGTGTCTGCCCTTTCAATTTGTTTTTTGAAGCTACATTCAACAAATATTTCAGTGATGAACAGTTTTGATGGTTGCAGGAGACCAGAAACAGAACTCTGAGAAAACCACCAACCTTGGATAGGTAATTATATTAAACAAACCATTCATGCATACCTTTTTGTTTCATGAGGATAGAGCCAGATGTGAACTGATTACTGTAATATAAAAATAGGAGATGTGGCATGATTGTCCACGAGACAGCCACCTACCAAATGACAGTAGAATTTTAACTTCTACAGGTCCCATTATGGCCTTCAACAATGAACCAGAG
>JAULBM010046642.1:0-10648 GCA_032357055.1 Geukensia granosissima | reverse complement strand
AAGGCTTGCAATATATTTCAAGTATTTCAAGTATTTCTGTATTATTGGTATCTTATTGATTGAAAATAAATTCTACGTTATACTTTCAAAAATCAATTTGAAAAATCAATTATGTGTATTTGGGCAAGTAATTAGGCAAAACAATCTACTTAGTTCAAATAATTTTAAACCTAAAAAGTTAAAATATAATAATTTTAATTATTTTCACTAAAATCAATTTTATTTTAATTGATATCCAGGGGGGTGGATAAAGGGTATCTTCAATAATTACTAATTATGGTTTGTAACTAGAAAATGGATATTAAACAACCTTCTTTCATTTTTTTTCTACAGTAAAACTGTACTTAGGATTGTTTTAATTTAAAGGATATTTCAGCAGTTATTTCCGTTGTTCTGTTTAATGCACAGTTCCATATTTCTTTTGGGTCGAATCATTTTGCCTGCCTTATTTTATTGATGATTGTTTTTCTGGTAAATCTTTATACTATTCTTAAAACAAAAACGTTATTTTCCTCTGTTGCAATAAGCTTGAGGTTAAGGTCAAATTGTTGCTAGATTGACTAATACTGCTGATTAGAGCTTTAATGTGATGTAAAAATCATATATTGTAGCACGAGAGTATATGCAAGTTTCCTTCGGATCAGTTTTACGACGGCACACTGCAAACTGCTGAATCACCGTCATATAAAGAAGATCCACGTCTATCCATATGGCTCGATGAACACGGACGTCATCGACCAGAGCGACATATTTTTTGCCATATTGAAGGTGTAGAACTGTTTTCACAAGTTAATACAGAATCGGAGAACGAACGTTCATGTAGTAATAAAGGGGAAGTTGATCAAGTGGTGAGATTATTTCATTTATTAATTGCAACATGAACATAATTTTGTTGACCAACAGTTTATATATAAAATAACCAACAGTTTATATATGTAATAATTTCTTGTTAATCTTGTTGTATTTCTTCTTTAATCACATTGTTGACTAAGCAATCGCAATCGGACAGTTGTTTCCAGTACACAAGTGAGTGTTTTTTTTTAATTTGTAAACATCCGTTGATAAATGTACTTAACAATTTTGTAATTCATTTGTTTAAACTCCTCAGTCGTGATGTCATAAAACAGAAACATTTTCTAGGTTAAAGTAATATAGAAGCAGAAATATTTCTTTTTGGGTGAAAAAAATGTGTTGATTTGTGTGATAAACTTCTGTATGTACCTGCATAAGTATAAAATATTTTCTGAATACCTTGCGTACAAAATGACTTCTTATTGGTTTATCATTAGTTAAATTTAGATAAAAGAGTCACTTTTAAGGAAAAACACTTAATACTCAAGAAATTTATTTTATGTTTGTAGTATATTCAGCGGAAGACAGCCGCTTTGAAATTTCTTTATTTTTTTATAGTAAACGATTCTTTTAACACTGTATTACTTTATGTTTTGTCTGCAGATTAAGATTGTCAAGCACCTTTATTACGTTGATAAAATATTCGAGAAGGGGACAAAGTCAAGATCGTTAAATATCATGTCACAATATAATGCGCAGTGTAAAGAAATGAAGGCAGCTTTAATAAAGGCAAATCTACCTCACGACGATATTCATACAGTGGTGTTAAGTCAAGGTAAGATAAACAACTGCATGATTTCTTTGTAAATGCATAAAGGCATTTATTCTGCATTTAAATGTATCAGAGAACTGCATTTCCTAATACTACAATCAGCTATTTCTGCGTACTGCGTATACAATGTTACAAGTTTTAACAAATTGAATGAATACATCTGTGTAGAGTTTTGAGGTAAAAGAAGAACAAGAACTATTGTATAAATTTAACGGATGCTTATCTAAGTGGTATCTGGTGTCGCTATTCCGTCCGCTAATTTATTGTATTAACCAATACGGGAAAACATCGAGTTTAATTATGAAGATTACAGGTGGTTATAGTAATGAAATATCTGGTATAGAAACGAGTTTGGGGTAATTAGATTGTGTAATATAAGGAACATTTTCGTTACACTTCAAATTTGGTACTAGTATTCTTAAATTTGTATAATCTTTTTATGATCGGAAACAATTTACGGACAAGCACTTTGAATTTCGACGCCACGACTGGGGCTCTATCATTGTCTTTATTCCCTTAAGCCCTGGCAGAAATGCTTTTTTTTTCATTTGGGCAATAGGTGCCCCGACCGAACTGTTATGTAGAGTAAAAAATCTGAATTGCACAGGAGCAATTCCAATTGTAATTATATTTACAGCGCTTTTATTTTCGTGGAGTATTCGCAGCCAAAGGGGGCGGTTGTAAGTTATTAACGGCCTGCAAAACAAATTATTGTTATCGGTCTTTTTCCACTTGTTAGCTATCAATATACATTATGTTTATATATATGTATACATAATTAACTTTTTGATATATGTATAGATAATTAACTATTTGAAAACCGGAACTATAAAAGAAGTGAAATATAGGAAAATGTTTACAATTAATGCTAATATACCCTCCAAGTCCACAAACTTACAATACTGTATAACAGGCTTCAATTGTAAGGAGAACTATATTGAACAGACAGGGATAGTCCGTGTACATGAACAACAGATTAGAACTCCACTATAAAGAAAAATTCCTATAAGTGAACATTTAGATAGATTTTCCAATGGACTTTTTCAGATTTTCCCTTCTTTAAATGCACTCGTAATAGTGACTAATGCTGAAAAAATTATGAATATATTTGATGCTGTTAAATACAGCGACATAACTCGATATACCTAATTGACATTACGTAGCCGTTAGTAACGCTATTATCTTGACAAATCCAGAGATGGATGAAATTAATAGGTAATACAGCAATTCGGAAACTGTTTTTAAGCTTTTATTTTTTCATATTTATACTGTACACACTGCAAAAGTACGTTTTCATTTAGAAGGAACGACCTATGAAATGCATTCAGAAGCGTGGATGTTTAATATAAGTTTATCAGCCAAGTCTGAAAAAGACTCTTGTTAACGATTTGTATGTTAACCCCCTGGACACCAGATTTCAGATACATATACTGCAGTTAGTTTCCGGGTGAATAGACGAAAGTCATCACAAAAAGCGAGAATCCTATAGTTTAATGTCTGGAGTAACTGTAGTTGTGGACTTCAAAAGAATGACCACAACCAATAAATTTTTTAATTTTCATTATTAATGTTGATTCCCATTATTCATGTTGATTCCAAAATTCGGGAATTTACTTCCATGTTTTAGGCAGCTAACATTTGGTTATTTTTCGTCTCATTCCCTCTTTTTCCTATAAAGAAGTTCATGATAGAAAAAGATCGGTAGTATAGCCATCCAAAACGTATAAATTACATATATTTACATTTTGCTTACAGCTTTCAATTCTTCGAGAATTTCCACAGCCCCAGGCAATATATTATATCCGATTCTGTGACGTATTAACTAAAATCAATATAGATTTTGACGATATTATGAATATGAAAATGAATGAATCGGGGATAATGTCAGAAAAAACTGCGCCCTACCACGAGAAAAACCGAGCAATAAACAAATTTAGAAAAGTCTCTACAAGGCCTTATTAAACAAGGGTGGAATACATGTACAACCCCTTGTGAAAAGCTCTAAATCGCTCCAAATAATAAATCGAAATAAGAATCAAGATACAGGCTTTAATGCAGTATTATAGTACAGCAAACCAATTTTGCCACTGCTTAAGTCAAGATAGATCAAAAGTTCAGCTATTAAGTATGTCATATTATAAATCGTTGGAATTCTAATTTTTTGCCGCAACTCATACTGCAGTTAAAATTTCATTTTTCCTTAATACAAAAAATTCCCATTACCCGATTATGTTAAATTTTTGAAATTAAAAAAAATTCATTGAAAATGGCATGTTTTCACAGATAAATATGGCGCTTCAATGTAATAGCTATAATAAAGTACAACTATCTTCTTACAATTTCATATTTTATCTGTCATAAAACTCTAAAAGATACAAATTCAGTCATGTCTTATTACCCGATAAGATGTGTTGATTGCACCCACAACTAAAGCAAATTTACAAAGTTGAAAAATTAACATTACACCCTATGGCGGAATTTTTTATTTTAAGTTAAAATTAATTTATAACAACAGCATCAGCTACGGCAACAAATTAGAATTCCAACAATATATAAAATGATATATTTAATTGTAAAACTTTTGATAGAGATTCAGTTTTGTTGTGGCAAATTTTGTTTGGTGTACTTTAGTGCTTGTTGCTATAATTGTAACATTGATAAGACCAACAATGAACGGACAAACCGGTGATCGTAAGAATTCTAGCTCAAGCGGTTGAAGCTTATTACTTTATACAGCTTTATAGATCTCAACATCCTTGTCAATTTGAGGAAATGTTCGGATTTTAAAATTGTGGTTTAAATTGCAGGAGGAGAGTGGGATTATGTTATTTTTAGCCTTGTGAGGTCACTGCCGGATTACAGAATCGAGCCATATCCAACAAAAGGGTGGTGTAAAGAGAACCTTGGTTTTATTACAGATCATAATCAGATTAATGTAGCACTCACAAGAGCAAAAAAGGGTATTTTCTTAATTGGTAAGTATATTCATTATGTTTTTGTTATGTTTGCACCAATAACAAAAACTTCCCTTACTGCTGTCAAAGAACCTGTTGTATTTTCATAATCATAAGACCCGATATCCAATATCATGATAGTTTAGGCAAGCACGAGTCTTTTTCTCATAAGCAGAAATTATTAAAATGATTTTTTTATCAAATGATTAACTAAATTTTGATGCCTCTGCTGGTGGAAAAGAAGTCATCGAAGTATTCACCAACCGAGTTTTTAGAATAGTCCGACATAATAATATTCAAAATAAATGTTATACAGAAGTTTGTTTTTTTATTTAAACTTTAAACCACTGAAGAAATGTATAGGCTTCACCGTGTAGTTGTTCCAACCGCTAGACTTGGCTACTAATTCGATTTCATCGGATGTAATTACATTTTACTATGTTTGGATCTCGGACATTTTACAGTTACTTATAAGGGGTTGCTTCTTCATATAGCACATCAATGTTCAACACAACTCTTCATTGATGAACGTTTTTCTTACATTTCATCTATCATTTTTGCATTAGATTAGGTCGATTGTCATGTTTTATGTATAGTTTCACATTTTGTATTTCGGAGCTTCCGTTATGGTATGGGCTCTGGTTTATTATTGAAGGCCGTAATGTCATTTGATGGGTGGCTGTCTCATGGACAATCATGCTACATCTCATATTTTTATATTAAATACCAAGACAAATATTTATACTCTATGTCAGGCTTTTGTGGAGTGTGATTTTCGCGCTATATTTAATTATAGGGGCGTTTCTGTGTTTGTATTTATTTTTAATCAAAAGAAAGAATTTTTCCACAGTTAACCGTATATCTTTTACACTATGCAACAATGTTTTACACACTATAATCTGCCTGTGAATTTTTCTACGGAGATTTAACATTGAAAGTCGACCATCTTCGTTTTTGGCGGGAGAGCTTAAGTTTGACCTAGATATTGAAATTTAAAAAAAAACGCACATTTCTTATGTTCGGACCTCCCTCGCGATTCATATAAAAAGAATTACTTTTAAATTTCCATCAAACAATTTTTGCATGTTATGTTATTCTAATTTAATTACTTAATTATTACACAGCGCTGGTAATGTTTACTCCCAGTCTCGCGCTAGCGCGTGCAAAGAGGCTCTTCCGGCGAACAAATCGCTGATTTTACAATGTAAAATTC
This sequence comes from Geukensia granosissima, assembly GCA_032357055.1. NCBI lineage: Eukaryota > Metazoa > Mollusca > Bivalvia > Mytilida > Mytilidae > Geukensia > Geukensia granosissima. Next base: position 4,857 of record JAULBM010046642.1, on the reverse strand, counting down.
CCGTAGAGAATTAAAAACTCGACGCAGCTTAAAATACTTCGCGATTTCTAAAAAGTATTATTGCTTGGTTGCACTTTTTTTCAATCTACAAAATAAACACTATTTTACAGGAATACAGCTGACAGTTTTTCTAAAATATCCTTTTTACCCGTTTCAACAAACCCTGACATAGAGTTATAGACAATGACATTTATATAAAAGAGCTTACTAAGCTCAATATTTCTGTTCTATTAAATGTGGCCAATAACTTTCACAACATTTGGAATAAATGTCGAGGAGGCTGCGCCACATCTACCTAAAAGATTAAAATTGTAAGATCTCGAGGTCTTATGAACAAGAATTCATCAAGAATTGAATACAACTTTTTGTGATGAGTTCCAAATAAATCCTCAAAACTAATATAACGTGACATGTCAGATAAGAAGGATATCTCATGAAAAGATTAAAGTCATCAATCCGATTTTATTTTGCTCGCCATTGTGATTTTTGGTTGACAGTAGGATATCTTCCCATTGTCGTAATCTATTGTTACTAACACCGATTACAACCAGTTACCGGTTTCGAGTAACACGACGGGTGCCGTTTGTAGGGCATGTTTGGTTTTTGTTTCATTTTGTTGGCCATTGTATTGTATGCCTTCTGAATTAACGATATCTGTCTGCCCCTTGGTGTCTTCGAAATCTTTTTAAAGATACAATTTTTATTGCGAAGGCCTCACTTCCCATGACATTGATCAAAATGGGATGTTTTTTTTATAATGATATAAGGAAATTTTACAAAAATAAACTTTACATTAAGTAAGTTTTTAGTTCATTAGGATTGACATTTTAGAGAAACTAGCCAATCAGAACCCATTAGAAACAAAACTTTCGCATAGAGGCTTAGGCTAAGTTTGGTTATCATGCGAATTTAAACAAAATATTTGCATGACAAAACATCTAATATTACATGTTATGTTATTTTGAGATATCGAAGTTTCGTTGCTTCCATAGGCTAATAATTCAGGGTCACAATTTAAAAAATAGAATTTCGTTTGGTCAAAAAACACATTGATAACAATATAGTGCCTACAGTTTCCTACTTACTTACGGGATGGCTGTAACAAAATATAAATGCCGATCCAGTTTGGAAAATATTTAGAGAATTTGGAACAGATCACGTTTAGGACAGAATGACCAAGTAATGATCAAACGGAGGCTTGAAGTATTGTGATAAAATATATTACCTCCAATGTATTCTTACGTTGCAGTTCGTTTAGCTAGTAAGTAGTTTTTTTTTTATAAAAATTGAGAGATTCGGCTCAGTGAAACATACTTTAAACACATAAAAACATATAGTAAAGTCACAAACACTTAAGCAACGATAAAATGGTATAACTTAAGCCTTTCAGGCCGGCCTTATTTTACACAGAAGCACACTAGAGGAAGCAGACACTTACAGAATCTTACATGCTCTTGCTATGGATAAACAGTTTATTGTTCTGATATAATTTAAATTTTCGAATATAGGGGTACAATTTTCATGCAATTTTGAAGAGACCGACATTTACGCATCAGTTTCTTATGTAATATCAGGTATATAGTACCATTAATATAAAACTAATTAATTCACTGCATTCTGAGAGTGGGGAAAACAGAAATTTAGAACGTGAATTTTCCAAAATCCTGGTTTTCCATAATTTCATTTTTCATCTTAAAATCATAAAAGAAAGAAATAAAAGCATAATTGATCAAATGATTAACAAATAATGCACAAAAATTTAATTTAGGCTTTATAAGGTTTATTCATTAGCTAGGACTTCAATTTTTGCTATAAATTTCTTTGAAAATCAATTAAATATAAAACGAAGATATGTTTTGAAAAGTTTATACATTTATCTTTTTCAAACTGTACCCAATTTGTATAATTTTATGAATGTTTACATGTTGTGTGATGTTCTTAAACTTTAAAGGAGCCCATATTTGGCCCAAATTTTACATTTTATGACACAACTTTAAGTTGATGTGAAAATGCTGTTTAATATCTGGTCTTAATCATTCATTACTTAAACTCAAATTGTTTTTTTTATGATTTTTGACAAAACAGTGTAACATTTTCTTTAAACTTTTGGATGTGTTGAGTTCAAAATAAATTATCAGCACAAAACATCACAAAGACATTTTAATTAAAAATTTGTACTTGATATACCTTTAATTGGGCAAAGCTTGTCGTTTCCTTTGAAACCAAAATTGCTAAAAATAACACAATGGCATGGGGTACAAAATACCTAATAAAACTAATAGCATCTAAATCTTTTTATTGTTAATATTTAAAGTATGAAAAGGGGAATAATACAAAAATAAACAGTGGATCAGGATGAGTTCTATGACGGTGGACGGTAGACCACCCAGCTATACATTATATGTGTAACCGCATTTTTTGCAACAGCACTTAGGCTATATTTTAAAATTCGGTTTATGTCTATTTACATCTATTTTTGTTAAACAGGAAACAAACATCTACTCAGATGTGAAAAACGATGGAAAGCTTTAATTGAAGCGTACGATGCAAAAGGATGTGTTGTAGAAGGCAAAGACTTTCCATTAAGATTGAGTATTAGATCTCGTGCACAAAAAGCAAAAACAAAGTCAAACTGAAGACAAGGACAAATAGGTGAGGAGTCAAGCATTGCTGAAATATAAATATTTACATAGAAAACAGTAATGTAGGAATAATGAAAAATGAATATTTTTATATATCTAATTTAATATGACCATATTAATATAGTATTGCCACTGCAAATTGTATGTTTTATAACAGTTAGTAGTATTTAAAGTTCATGTTTTATTCATGTTGTCTGTTTATATTGTCAAGAATATTTATATTGATGTTTTAACAGTTTTATTCATATTTATAAAATGCTACATTTTTGTTTAAATGCATGTATAAAATTAAAACATCAAGTCACTGCTACAACCCTTGAGATTTACAACGCTTAATGAAAGTTATTTAAAATTGTTTCAAACCTAACATGAAGTATGATTTTTTTAAACTGTATTTTACGTGGGTATCCTCAACATTAATAATAAGCGTATTTTGTCACTTTCTTATTCTGAACATAAAGGATATTGGGGTACATGTTAGACAGACTGCAGTCCAACCACAAAAATAGAGAAATTTACAAATCTTGAAGTCTTCACTTACGTTTCCTAAAAATTTCCTAAAAAGAAATTTAACCTCTCCACTGGCAATAGAATTAGATGTTTAAACTATGACATGTGTCTTTTTTGTCATTTGTCCATATGAAAACTGTGGTTTAAAATTGTCGATTTTTGTTAAAAGTTCCGACAACATCTTAATTATTGCATTCTTTTGCATCACAAAGCTGTATTTCATAAAAAAGGAGATAAGGTATTATTATTTTTATTTCTGAGATAGTCACCCAAAACGTATAAAAACTACATATACAGTTTGCCCTTAAGCCTTTAACAATAGACAAATGCTTCTGACAGCTATTTCAAAATCCGAATGCATTGATAACATATCAGGTTCTTTAAGTTAATTTTCGAGAATTATCACTACTCTGAGTAAAATCAAATTTCTTGAAAATAAACCGAAATATTACTCGTTAACATTAAATATCTGATAACAGATATAGAAACAGATGTAATAACTCAAGAAAAGTTCGGTTATCATGTTTTATGCCCAAGTTCCCCCTTCGATATATAGTTAAAAGGCTTGAATCTCTTAATATTTTCTTAGAAAACTGGTAATTATTGTCACTTAACTTATTTTAAAAACAACAAAAAGTAAATATTATTCATCAGGTATCATTTTTAAATGCATTTATGCAATAAAAATAGTGCATTGGGCAATAGAAATACTGAAAAGTTGGGTAAAGGGGACTTGCGTCGCATTTTGAAAAAAAATCTATATTTCTTAAATCACCCATTTTTCGAAAAATTCAGAAGAAATCTGTACTACTATATCTGTTAACGCAACTTTTTTATTTAATCATTTTCTAGCAATTTACTCTATTTAAAGACATATTTTAGGAATTTACTCTATTTAAAGACATATATTAGGTTTCTTTGATATACATGACTGCTATTTGAATAGATATGATTAAATATTCTATGGGTAGGGGTACAACTTTCATAAAATTTGGAGTGTAACAACTTTTTAGCATAGGTTTCTTGAGCTAATAAGTTGTCTTATATATAGCACTCTTCAAATAAATCGCGTTTATTGTCTTAAAACTACCAATTAATTCGCTGCATTACAAAAATGGAGAAAAGTGAAAAAATCTGAAATTTTCAAAATCCTGGTTTTTCATGATTTTTGGTATCAAAATAACAGAAATGAACAACATTAGGGTAATAAAATTTAATAAACGTCTTTAATTGTTTAAATTATATACGATCATATACAAGTTGTGTATCAAAACTTCATACAGACATCAGTATAATAGTCGAAAGGCAAAATATTCCAGTTTTCAATAAAATCAATAAAATCTAAACATTAAGACATGTTTTGAAAAGCTCATACATTTACCTTTCCAACAATACCATATTTGTATGGATTAATGTATAAACGTTTACATGACCTAAAATGTCCGTAAATTTTAAATTACCTGTAAAACGAAAATAGGCAAAAATAACATGGTGGGGTACAAAGTACACAGTAAAACCTATAAGCATCCCAATATTATGCTTGTTAACATTTAATATATGAAAAAGAGTTTAAATACAAATTTTAAAAAGTTGGTGAGGATGAGTCCTGTGGGGGTGCACGGTACACCTTCCTAGCCCACCGCCTATTTGTATTACCGGGTAACAGGTCCATAACTAGCTTAGATAAACTGATACCATATGGTTC
>JAULBM010046632.1:0-10648 GCA_032357055.1 Geukensia granosissima | reverse complement strand
ATTCAGTGAAAGGACATCATCTATATAGCGGAACGTGAAACCAAAAGATTGAGCCAACTTTTTCTCTTTTCTCTGTAAAAGGCTCTGTTGTATGAAGTCAGCTTCATACGAATAAAGGAATAAATCGGCTAGAAGGGATGCACAGTTGGTGCCCATTGGAATGCCGACAGTCTGTTGAAACACACGCCTTAGCTAACTCGTTTTAACGACATACCTATTTCGTTATAACGACTTAGCTAACTCGTTTTAACGACATAGCTTACTCGTTTTAACGACTTACTTTCTCGTTATAACGACTTACTATCTCGTTATAACGACTTAGTATCTCGTTAAAACGACTAAGTATCTCGTTTTAACGACATAGCTAACTCGTTTCAACGACTTTCTATCTCGTTTTAACGACATAGCTTACTCTTTTCATTTCACCGGTAATTTAAAGTTTACGGACATTTTATGACATGTTAACATATATAAAACCATACAAATAAGCTACTGTTGGAAAGATAAATGTATGAGCTTTTCAAAACATGTCCTCTTATAAAATTTTATTGATAATTAGAAAAGTTATATAAAAAATTCTAGCCCTACCCTTAACTCAATTTCCGGAAAACTCGAATATTTTGACTTTCAACTATTATACTGAAGTCTGTTTGAAGTTTTGATACATAACTTGTTAATAATTTAATCAATTATAGAAGTATATTTCCCCAATGTTGTTTATTTCTGTTATTTTGATACCAAAAATCATGAAAAGCGGATTTTGAAAATTTCAGGTTTTTTTTTTAGTTTTTCTCCATTTTCGTAATCCAGCGAATTAATTAGTTGTTTTTAGACAATAAACCGATTTATTTGAATAGTGCTATATATTAGGCATCTTATAAGCTCAAGAAACCTATGCTAAAAGGTTGTTCCACTCCAAATTTTTTATGAAAATTGTACCCCTACCCCTAGAAAATTTAATCATATCTATTCAAATAGCAGTAATGTATATCAATGAAACCTAATATCTGTCTTTAAATAGTGTCAATTGCTAGAAAATGATTAAACATAATAAAATAGGTGCGTTAACAGATATAGTAGTCCAGATTTCTTCGCGATTCTTCGAAAAATGGGTGATTTACGAAATATAGATTTTTCTGAAATGGTACGAAAGTTGCCTTTACCCAATTTTTCAGTATTGCTATTGCCCAGGGTACTATTTTTATTGCATAAATGCATTAAAAAATGATAATTGATGGATAATATTTACTTTTATCATTTTTAAAATAAGTTTAGTGACAATAATGACCAGTTTTCAAAGAAATATTAATAGATTCCAGCCTTTTAACTATGAATCTAAGGGGAAACTTGGGCATACAACATGATAACTGAACTTTTCTTGAGTTAGTATATCTGTTTCTATATCTGTTATCAGATATTTAATGTTAACAAGTAATATTTCGGTTATAAAGTAAAACCTGAAAGCATCCCAATATTATGCTTGTAAACATTTAAAATACGAAAAAGGGTATAAATACGAAAAAAAGGTTGGTGAGGATGAGTCCTGGAGGGTTGGTACACGGTAGACCTACCTAGCCCACCGCCTAAATGTGGCTACCTTTCAACCCTAATCATTTCGTCTTGTATTTTTGTTTTAAAGCCATCACGCAACATTTACTCTTTTTCATAACCTTAATTTATAACCCTTTAAAAAGCTGTCATCTCAGATACATACATCTACTGCAGAAAAAGTGAGTACTTTGTGGAGAGCGGCACATGTTGTATTTTTCATTAGTTATTGTCTTTTCATTTTATTCTTTGGCATCACATCGAGAGTAAAACGGTCACGTTAAGGTTTGTATTATTGTCGAAATGTTACACAACTGTTACAGGTAAGGTAGAGGGTTGATTCTAACAGACATTTTAAAAGGGTCACGTATCTTATGTGCCCGTACCAAACCAGAAACAGTTGTTTTGTTGTTTAACTGTTGTTAGTTTTAAATTTTGAGCTATAATTGGTAGATTTTTGTTACGTTTTAATAGTTAAATTACATGAGAAGGTAAGGAAAGATATTGGGAAATGAGTTATTCCATTTTGTACAAATTATTTCGAAAAGGTCATTTGATAATGCAACGAAAGGTTAAAAATCGTTCCTAAATTTAAGTTGTTACTAAACTTTCTGATCGTGCTTTCCCACAGTGGGTGAGATATTTCAGTCTTGATGTGTATTATGTCAGGCTCTTAGTGTATAAGTTGTTATATATGATTTTGTGTTTTTTAAAATAAAAGTAAACCCAGAAATTTTGGATTCACAAGAAAATAACTTACCTTGAACGGTAACTGTTATGACATTTGATCTGACTGTGTTGATGCCATCAGAGGCCTGACACTGATAGGTTCCGGCGTCCCCAATCTGTACTGGGCTAATCACTAATGATGGACTGCTCGGAGTACCTCCAGAAAGCCTCAGGTCATTAGCAGGCACTACAAGCTGATTATTCTTATACCATGTAACAACCATAGCCGTACCAGAGGCAAGGACACAGTTAATTGACACTGTTTGTCCTTCAGTAGGATTATAAGAAGTAAGCGGTGTCAGTAAGGATACAGAACCTGATGCTGGAAAAGGTAATTAATATTTTAAATTATTACAAATGAATTTATTTCAGAACTGTCATTCGATGAAAAGCTGTTACATGACAAATTGTTATTTCAGGTTATGTGTTTAAAAGCTCATATTGTTTTGTTTTCACTTTTCACTTTCCATTACTTCATGTATGACGTCATAATGGTTTGATTGAAGTAGTATTGACTTTGTTTTACTTTCACTTCTTATGTCCTAAACAATTATGATCTTTTGTATCGTTCAAAATGTCTTTTTAGGACCCAATAAATCAGTATAAACCACACCCTACGGCTACGGTCAATATTAATTTCTTATGTTCATAAAACTCATATTAGCGTCTAAAAAGAATATAATTATATAGTATATCATATTCCGGCCTAAATGTTTGCAAAATAAATAATCAAAAACTACTATAAAGCTGGAAATTATTATCCAATGTTATAGGATATGAATAATAAATTTTGCTTATGTAATGTTTGCATTGCGAATGCTTACAAATAAAAATAATATGAGTATTAAATAAAATGCCAAATAAAACCGGAAACAGTATTGAACTAAGATAAACACCACACGAACCTAGAATAAACCGAGGCTAATCAAGGTAATCCTGCGCGGTTCCTGTTGTTGTTGTTTTTTTTTCATTGTCAAGTCGATTTTTGTTCATTATAAAGACACAGACATGCTTCTCTACAGAAAAAAAAACTGTCTTCGTCTGAGACAACAAAATATATAAATTATTCAACATTAAGATATTTTACAATTGCCATTCCGTTGCCGCTTATTTACATTTCTCTAAAACCTTTTAATTTTGAACTAGGTATGATCTTTCCAACGTTTTACAATACACTGTCAAACACGTGCCGGGCATACATAATTTATATTAAACTAAAGAATTACAAACATGTACTTGTACGTTGAATTCAAACTTCGCACAGTGCCGTTTCATCTCCGATATTTACACACATTAGCAAGGTAATGCAACCAACAAGGAGAATTTGGCAGAGTATTTCAAAATTCCTGAAAATCTTATTCCTTAAACCTTCAACAATCTATAAATTTCTAGTTAAAATTGATTTACAGCGCCGCAAACTTGGAAAATTTTTGCATCAATATATGCAGTTCATATTTCAAACAAAATCTCTAGAGATTTATTTATCGAGTTTTAAGACGTATGCGGCAAGTATCGAGATGGTTGCTGATATAAATGAATATTTGACGTCATAGTTGCCGTCGTCAAAATATTTACAAAACGTCATGAGGAACGAAAATCATAAGCACTTGTGTCTATCCCTTTGGGTTTGGACATTGATAGTAAACACTAGCATAATAGATACAAGTGCCTCGGACGAAAATCCCCCGAACTAACCAAACAGAAACAGAACCCGAAACAGAAGACGTAACCCGAAGTCCCAGTTGCAGTGTTGATAAAATGTTAGGCAATGCATGGAGTATGGAATCAGTTTCACCTCAAACTAAGTGTGGAATATGTAGCTTTCCATTCCTTATTTTACAGCAAGATAACTGATTTTTTCAGCTGATTAATGATCTTCCATGGAATGCCAATCAATGATTTTCATCTTGTATATTGAACTTATGCTTCTTATACCTTCATAGATCTTTATTTAGGATGTTTGCTGCTGATTTTAAAAATGACAAGGATTTCGTTAAGGAGCTTTCACATTCGAACAAAATAAGCAGAAAATATGACAGACCAGAATGCTCGTTAATGCGATAAAAGCATTTATTCCCAAGAAGAAATAAAAGAATTTCATTAAAATTTCAAAAGACTTTTTTAAGTGTGTTTAATGAAAAAATCCAATGTTATGAAAAAGATAAATCATGATTTCGAAAATCTTACCAAAGTGTCAGAATAGGTGCAGCGAACATCCTTAAACGATAAGTTTGGGGTTGAACGCAGCTTCCAACAATATTTTTTTTAGATTGCGGTGGTATGTTTTTTCGGAATCCTGAGTTCGCGGAAAAAGAATGTCTTTAGACTGTTTTGTAATATTTTTAGTAATCAATATTTGGAAAATTCGTTTTTTATCAAATAAGAAATATTAATCTCCTACACTGTTGGATTTTATCGATAACCTTATCAATGTAGAACAACTTTTAAGTTTATTATTATTCTTACATTGTACGTTTAACTGTAAGCTCGTAGTCTGAGGGTTACTGGTTCCCAATGTTGCTGGATAAACATCACAATACAGTATCTGTCCGTTGTTGGCAGTGGTTGGTGACCAGGTCAATGTTCCGGTTACCTGGTAAAACCTTGTATTTGTATCCAGCTGTGTGTTTACAGTAAATTGGTTTGTTGGAAAAGCGGAATTGTCAATACGCATTCGCATTGTCGGCGCTGGATTTCCCAGCATTGATGTACAAGTCCATTGGTTAGATGTACCCGAGATAACAGAGGTGGGCCCATTCAAGGTTGGCAAAGATGGTGTTCCTGAAATGGAATAATACATTTGTTCAAATGGAGGGGTGGAGTAGAGTTGTTTCGTTTGTTTGGTGTAATTTGTAATAAATAAATACGCAAAACGTCTTGTTGTTTCAATTCATATATTTCGAACGCCGCACAAATACGTCAACTTAATTTCCGACATCCTCCGGGCAACCGAAAAGTAAAAATTATCAATGAAGAATGACATTTACAAAAATAAAAAAAAAGATCCTTAAAGTCTATGAAATAAGAAAAATTATGGAAATTATCGAACTTCTGAAAGTCTCTGTAAGATATGAATCACATTAAACACATAATTTAAACAGTCTCTGACACGGAATAAACAGTCCACAAATTACTTATTAACATTAGTCCATAGTTTAATCTTTTGAATAGCATTACACTTAGCCTTCCGTGAATTTCTACTCTGCATGTTAGAAAAAAAGTGTACGCACAGTCCATTTTGATGTCCTCAGTATTAACTTCTAGCGGATACAGTTTACTGACTGGTCGTGATGTAAATCCAGTGTTAGTTCTTATGACGGCCGATCTCGTTACATCGTCTCTTCCTTTGGTGAGTTCCTCCACAATCGCTCACGTCCATTTATTCCTCGGGGAATCATCGTGTACTAGCACTACATCACCTTTTCGTATCGCAGTGATGCTTTTTCCGTTATTTCGTTGTTGGTATTCTCTTAGGGGGGTCAAATATTCTTGTTTCCACTTGCTCCAAAACTGACTCAAAAGCAGCGCCTGATGCATAGACCTCTTATTCAAAGAATCGTGATTTATCTCAACTAGAATGTCTCTTTTATCGTCGGGATACGGAAGTGATGAAGTTCGTCTTCCATACAACAGTTTTGATGGTGTTAACGGGTATTAATCTTTTTAATGCTGTTCTTCGTCAGTCCTACCATCATCTTCTAAAAACCACCAAACCATGGGCACTTTTCGGTATAAACTTCCACGTTGAAGTTCTTCATGCACTGTGGTTGAGCGAGACAGTTCTCCGATCTGTTTTGATGCAGCAATAAACGTGGTTGCATTGTCCGATATGATGATTTGGTATCGATCTCCTGCTTACGAATCTGTGAAAAGTTAACATAAATGTTTCTACAGTTAAGTCCATAACTACTTCAAGATGAACAGCTTGAGTGCTTGCGCACGTGAATAAGCAAATACAGACCTTTAATATTTCCATCTGTTGATATCACATTGAGTGTGCCAGTAAAATCTATTCCGGTGACGGAAAATGGGGTGGCGCTATCGAGTTTATCATATGGTAGTGATGGTGGATCTCCAGTTTTGTACGGATGTCCACTTACTTTCCAACATTTCACGCACGTGTGAATGATGCTTTTTACCACTTGACGGATAGACGGTATCCAATATTCTTAACGTAACACCGTGATGATGCTAGATAATCCTGCATGTTGATGACAAATATGTGCATCAATTACGGTGAAATTTGTTAATCTGTCCTTTTTCGGTAACAACAAAGGAAACTTTGCTGATAATTCTATGGATGCGTTATGTATGCGTCCTTCGCAGCAAATCAGGTCATCATCGTTTGCATAGAGTGTCAGTTGTCTGACCAGGCAGTTTCGTTTAGATCCTGATTTCAAAGCTTTGAATAGCGCCTTGATAGAACCGTCTCTGAGTGTCTCGTATCCAAGTTATAGCGGCCTTTTGTAAAGCGTCTGAAGTCAGAATGTTGATGGTTTTTTTTCCTGTTCTACAAATTTCATTTCTTGTGTTCCACTATAAACCCAGTGTCTTCATAGTTGTGTCATTGTCTTGAACATTTTCAGCTGTGGGCAATTTAATCAATACATCGCTGTTGGATAACCACGAACGTAGATTTAATCCACCTTTTGTTTCATCAAAGTATTTCGCTATTTCATCCTCAGTACCAAAACTAGATATAATGTTGTCCGCATACAAATCACTAAAAATACGGTCGGTGACTTTGGAACGCTTTCTTTCCAATGCTTTGACAATATAGCATTTAGTATGAAAGGGAACACATGGCCCCAAATGAAATTGATCTGAATAGGTTGAAATTTGACTCTTTGGATCGATCGGATTTTCTTACCAAAAAATCTTGTTGCATTCCGATCTGCTGTGTCAAGTCCAACATTCAGAAATGCCTTCTCGATATCATTACTTACACCATATTTACGCATTCGAAATCTCAGTAGAATCGATGTAGTATCGTTTAATTGTGGCGGAACATCTTGTAAACAATCGTTCAAGCTTGCTGTTTTCGAATTTACAATCGTACACAATTCGTATAGGTGTGGTGGCCGAGTCTTTCCTTACGGGATGGTGCGGAATGTAGTGAATTTTGTTATGCTAATTTGAGTCATTTTCTTCTACTCTCTCGATGAATCCTCGCTTCAGTTGATCTTGGATAATTTCCCCATAATTACACAAAACTTGCGGCTCCTTACTTAAACGCCGAATTACGTTATTTCTCCTGCGTAAAGCGACAGCCTTATTTGTCGGAAGGGGCGGATGATAAGTTTTCCACGGAAGTTTGGCAACATATCTATTGTCTTCAAATGAAATGTATGACTTTTCATAGTCCTCTTAGTACATTTGTTATTCCGTCTTCTCGTTGTCTACTTTGTTTTCCACTCCTAGCGATTAAGGTTCCCAAAATGTCTCAAGATTACATTCTTTTAATTTATGAGAAACAAGAATTTTAATTACTGAACTCGTGTTTGACATGTCGGTGTAAGCGGTTGGGGCCTTATAACAAGTACCCTATCTTTGACTCAACGGCGGTAGGTCCGTTTCCTCTTATAATTTTATCTCCAACAATTTGTCAATAGTAGTCGGCTCCAATTAGCAGTTAATGTTGAAATTCGCATCAGCTGATACTGGGTGAGCTAATGTTAATCATCTTAGATGTTTAATGTTAACAACAGATTTGATATGAGTTTGAACGGGAACAGCAATTTCTAGAACAATTAATAGGCTTATCGGAATTTTCCCGCCGTCTGTTTGTAGATTAACTTTAGCTTGTCTCAAGTGTCGGACTTCTACTGTCCGAATCCGGATAAATTTATCACTTCGGTTCCTGATGCTTTCAAGCTGAGATTGTTTGCGAATTCTTCTGAAATAAATGACCTTGGGCACCTTCGTCTAGTAGAATATTTGCATCAGCGGCATGTGTATCTGAACTTAAGCATGATACGGCAGTTTTAAGCATTATATTTGATGCCTTCTGTGGGGCGAGCGATGAATGTCATACAGCATTATCTTGCTGCTGGCTTTTCGGTTAAATTGAATCGTCCATTTTCACACAAAGACTAGTGTGGTGACGTTTGTCGCAATTCTTGCATTTGTTTGTAGATTTACATTTAGCGAGCTTATGGTTACACAGGCAATTAAAACAAAGTTTCTTTCTTTTTACAATGTTCAGCCGCGCATCGGCGCTTGTGTGTTTTGTACAGTTTAAGGCGAAATGTCCGGCTTCGTCACAATACGTACATAGCTTCAGGTTTCTTCTCTATTCATGGTGATTCATCTCTTGTTTTCTTTATCTAGTTGTTGCCTAGACTTTGAGTGTGTAAGAAATGTGGTTTGTCGGTATGGTGGAAATCATCGTGTGATTTCTCTGATAATTGTCCTGCTTCAAGTAGTTTAACATCGTCAAAAATGGCGTAAATTTTTCAATGTCCAATTTGTCGAGTTGTAAACTCTGGCAATATTCTGGCGTATATGTGAAGGTAATTTATTCAGAAAGACAGGTACAACTAGGTAGCCGTACGATCCATCCGTCTGTCTTAACGATTAAAGTCCACGGGCATACATTTCAGTTTCATCATAGAAAGTACGCAGACTAGAAAGTGAATATACAGGAGCTAGAATTTCGAGCAACGATTGCATGTATGTTTGTACGATTTTGTGTTTTTGTCCATTCCTCTCTTGTAGAAGTGATATAGCCTTGTCGTAGTTTGCATTCGTCAATGCAAAACCTGTGATTGTGCGGTATGGTTCATCCTTTAAAAGTGCCTTCAGATATTTGAACTTCTGTACTTCGCTAAGTGTGGGGTTGGAATGCACTGCTGTATAATACGAGTCCCAAGAGGGGCCAATTCAAAATATTTCCAGAGAAGGTAGGCAGATTTAATTTTGGCAGTTTGTGATGTGCACTGTATGTACTGCATGATGAGCGATCGTGTGTACTGTTTGCGGGTGTTACATGTTCACAGGTTCCTGGGGACATATGTAAGTAGTAAATATTCCGTAAGGACACATTTTCCTAGTTGTAGAAGTCCATGGTAAAATATTTTCCTAGGAAATTATATCCTACCTTAGTTAAATTAGCCCTTGGACGTATTTTACTAGGAAATATTGTCAATAGGATATATTTTACTGGTAAATATATTTGAGACAATTTTAATCTTTAATTTTTATCTTTGATATTGACTTTTTATTACATGTTTTTATCTTTGTATAAAATAATGAATTTTGGTTTCTCCATGTATTTGAAGTATTCATAATAATATATACAATTTGCAATATAACATGTTAAAGTAAAAATTAAGCGACTTAATTTACTATTAAATAATGTCATTGGGACATATTTTGTTGGTTAATATGTGTACATGGATATTATAAATATCTTTACATTGACAAATTTTCCGAGGAGAAAAAGTCTTGTGGAGTAATTTTACTACCGGACCGTTACACATATGTATAATTCATACATGTACTAGTAGTTAAGCTTATTGATCATCGGTGTGAAACTAGCTACATGTGGGTTTAGTACTTGAAGTTTACTTTGATACGCTTGACTTGCGTTCTTTTTTTTTGTCTGTGTTAAGTCTGAAATGTATCGTATATTTATCTCTAATTCATACGCATACTCCTCTGCATCTTCCAATTTTGGAGCCACGTCGTCTTCCGATGTTAATTCCAAAAAATTTTTCGTTCAGTTCAGCATCTTCTTCTTCTTAACAAAGAGTCCAACAAAACCGAAAGTTCTTCGGAGTTTCCGTTATCACTTTGTTGAATTTACTCGAATTTCTTGAAAAGTATGGTCACAATTTCTGCAGTGTCCTTTTAACTCCGAATCCATCAGTTTTATCCTGGTCACGGCACCAATATCGTATAGTGGGCTACGGCTAGTAGAAAAAACGTCTTGTTGTTTTAATTGATATATTTCGGTAGCCGCACAGCACAACTTCGTCAACTAACAGTGACGTTACATATACCGCGAAAGTCTGTTGTACTAACATGACTACAATATGTACAATTTATAAGTGATTTCCAACACGTTGTTACACAAAGTGCATTCTTAGTGATTAAGTTAATGATCAGAAAACTTTAACTTAGTATTGAGTCTTCCTCGGAAGACGTGTGTCGCCGGCTTGCTCTTTGGCAGTGTGGCAAAGAAAAACGGAGATATTGAAAATAGGAGGAATAATACATCAGTTATTCATAAAGCACGTTTGAAAGTTTGGTTAATTGTTCCTGAACGGTTCATTAGGAGTAATCATTTAGTAATGGTAGCCCTCCCCCCCTTTTCCATGCATTTTTTCAAAGTAAAAATTGCTGTAAAATTGAAATACTGATTCCTGGG
>JAULBM010046631.1:0-18272 GCA_032357055.1 Geukensia granosissima | reverse complement strand
TAACCAGACAAAGTATGACTTGTTAGAAAGTTAACTGTTGTATCTGTGCATGTATAAATGTCAAGGCCCTTCATATTATTTTTTTTTCATAAAAACTAGACCGTACTTTGATGTAACCGTGTATATTCATTTGAAATCATAATTCACAATATGTCGAGAGGTCCTGTGGTAAAGCGTGCTGACGGATGAATATGAATATATTTTTTTTTTTCGAACGAGTTCAAATTTTGCAGGTGACTTTTGTAATGTTGCAAATTTTCTCTTTTTTAATCAAGTGTTTAATTAAATTTTCAAAGCGAAACGTTAAATCTCTGTACCTCAATTTCAATACCATGCTGTCTTTATTCGATACTTATATGTAAACAGTATTTTAAGTTAAGCCTGTGAAATATGAGGCGCTCACAAAGCCCCTGGTGTTGGCAGGTTTATATGAGTTTTTGTAAAAATTTATTAAATGTCAAGTCATTTACGAACAACGTTATGGTTTAAACATTGGTTAAAACTGTTAAAAACTTCAAATTGTATTTTTAAATCTTGTAACGATTTTGAATTTGAAGAGTTACAACGTTATCCACGTAATAAATCTAACTGGTTATATTTTGTTGAAAGCTAACTTTTTAAACAAGGCGTTGGTGATGTATGGTATAACCAGTATTACTTCACTTCATATGATGATGATTTATGCAAAGTATTTTTATCTATAATCAAACAAAAGATTGATGATACTATCAAGCAAGAATTAGATAGCCAACTTCATGGATCTCTGAATTGTACAAATTATAAATAAATGCTGGATAATTTTTATTTACAATCTTACATATGTAAACCTATATCTAATATTAACAAATTTAGCATCATAAAAATGAGACTGTGTAGTCATAATTTAGCTGTTAATCGTAATAGATTTTCAGGTATATCGAGGTCTAACATATATTGTATTTTTTGTCAAGATGACATTGAGGGTGAAATGTATTTCGCACATGTATTAATATGTCCTATTTTTCATGGTTTTAGGAAGTCTTTGAAGCGTTATTATTAGAAACATCACTCCATGTACAAATATATACAGCTTATGAGTAATGACCCACAATTCGGGTAAATTTATTTATTTAAGCTAAGAATGATTAGTTATGAATAAGTATATGATATATTTCGCATAACCTTTTTTATCTGTTTTTTTGCTGATATAGTTAAGATGTATGTACCTATAGTTACTGTACTTTGGAAAAAACAATATAATTATGTCCGAATTATTGTTTTCATCAAGTTGAATGCCTTGCAAAAAGATGACATTTGCGGGATGCTAGATTTCTTGATTGACATTTTTGTAATGTTTGGTTGACGTGTATTTCAACAGACTGTCGACATTCCAAGGGGGACCAACTGTGCACTCCTTCTCGCCGATTTATTTCTTTATTCGTATGAAGTTGACTTCATACAGAGCCTTCTACAGAGAAAAGAGAAAAAGTTGGCTCAATCTTTTGGTTTCACGTTCCGCTATATAGATGATGTTCTTTCACTGAATAAGTCTAAATTTGGGGACTATGTTGACCTCATCTATCCCATTGAACTTGAAATCAAAGATACTACAGTTACATAAAGGTCTGCTTCTTACCTAAACTTACACCTTGAAATGACAGTAAAGGCGGGTTAAGAACAAAACTTTACGACAAGAGAGATGACTTTGATTTTCCGATTATAAACTTTCCGTTTGTTTAGCATCATTCCAGTCGCACCTGCATACGTAGTGTATATTTCTCAATTGATACGCTACTCCAGGTCTTATGAAAGAAGGTTGCAGCTGACAAGAAAACTACTCAGCAAAGGGTTTCTGAGGGAAAAATTAGAGTCATCACTCGGGAAGTCTTCCGGTCGCCATCATGATTTGGTTGATCGGTACGGAATACCCATTTCACAGATGACAATAGATATCTTCCGACTGTCACGAATACAAATCTTTTGTGACTAACATCGATTTTGACTTCTCAGCGGCTTTGACTACTGAGTAACACGACGAGTATAGCAGGAGCTGCTTACCCTTCCGGAGCACCTGAACCCAATTGGTTTTTGTAGGGTTCGTTTACTCCAGCTTAAGTGTTTTTCTATGTTTGTCTTTCGTTTCGATTTGTTGGCCATGGTCTTGTCTGTCTTCTGATTTTACGATTTCTGTCTGTCCCTTTCTTTTTAGTAGTATCCGTCATCAAACACGGCTATCATTGGGCTAATATATAGGATAAATATTTTGTCCCTATCCAACCTCTCATTTTTCATTGACCATCAAAAGCCATTTCCATGTTATGTCCCCGCACATATATACGTACACCTCATCCAGACTTGGTTTATTATAAGACCGCATATGCTAGAATCTTATTTTAAATCTGCTAAATTGAGCGAAACTAATCCAAATGCGAATATTGCATATGAGTTGCTCAACACCTGTTGCTATTTTAGAGACGACGTGTCATCAGAAATCGCCTCATACGAACGACTTATGTTGACATTTGGCCCTGTAAGAAATACTTTTAAAAACCGCTGAGTTGTAGATTTTTGGTTGCGTAAATTCTAGCAGCAAATGTTTTATGCAAATAAATTCAACAATTTTTAAAAGTTTCAAAAAAACAACAGGGACACAACAGGACAACACCTATTGACAGCCAGCGGAATATGACACGGATGGGTAGGGACGGACAATTAAGCATTTTGCACTGGCTATGGGCCTCCTTATTTCCAAATATAAAAAAAGGGTTCTTTAATGTGACATTTTGCAAAAACCTCGCTCATTATGGCGAACGGCCATGTTTTCCATATTATATCCTGGCGACTCTCCATGAGCCGTCTTCTAACTGCAAACTGAGAAACACATTAAGTCAGATCAGTGGGTTGAGCCTTGGCGAGTGCAATATCTTAATGGATTTAAACCAAACATGGTCTTAATGTAATATATGAGGTGCTGACCAGGCGTTGCTATGCTAGTTCGAATCCGTCATCAAAAATTTAGATGACCGACTTAGCCTTATGGAACATACATCGAAAAGGCGTCTTCTGGAGAACTCCTAAGTGGATTTAAACCAAATATGGAATGCACATTCTTAATAATATGTTGACAAATGATTGTTATATTAGTTTCGATTTGTTAGCAAATATGGCTACCAGCGGATAACTTAGTTTACATTGGACTATTTTGGAAATGCATTGAGAAATTTATTTTCTACGTAACCAAAATGAATGGATTTAAATACACGTGATATGGATGATCATAATTCTGATCATTACATGTATAATTAATTTGGTCCCGATGCGTTGTCAAAGATGGCCACCAGCACATGATTTCCGTTTAACAAAGGATCGTAAAGTAAATATATATTTTAAAACATCTAGAGTTCTACTTAATTGTTAAAAACTAGACGTGGTATGAATATAGCAGAATGAAATGTGATATGATTGTCTATGAGACAGCCATCTAGTAAGACGGATAAATTATGATAACTACGTTTTTCTTAATTACTAGTCCATATAAAAACCATACAGGAGGGAATTCATCCATATAGAAAACCCAACAAATGATATGATTGTCTATGAGACAGCCATCTAGTAAGTCGGATAAATTCGGATAAATACGTTTTTCTTAAGAACTAGTCCATATAAAAAAATCATGCAGGAAGCTAGTCATCCATATCAAAAACCCATAAAATGGTATTTTCAAAAGTATAGGCCTTGTCTGATAAACGACTGTATTCGAGTTACCATATGAGGTATCAAGTCTGAAAAATTTATTATATATTGGTGGGTTTTACACAGCTTTTTTCACTTTTCTATTGATATTGAATGATTTTATAAAGACTGCTTCTTAATGCTAGTCGCCAGGATATAATATCTGCTTATGTAGCTCGAACAATTCCATATTTCTCGCTAAATTGTTTCTCTTTAAATTTTAAAACTTTTTTTAACCTTATTTTTAAAATCTTTAGCACTAACCTTAGCACAACGTAAAGCAAAGCAAAATTATTTGCCCTCAATAAGCCTCTCAATATATTTAACCTTTGGTTTTGCTTTTCACAGCAAATATGTGATGAGCGATTTGTTTTTCTGTGAAAAACGCGCAAAATATACAGTAGTAAAAGAATGTTTGTTCGGATTTTCAACTCAGTTGATGGAAAAACCTTTTTTTTCTAAAAATAGATTCACTTGGTTATTTACGTAAACTCATGTAAAAGGGTTCTGAATTCTCTTGACTAGAATAATGTTACAGGTCTTCCTGCGGACAGTTTGCTTTCGTGAGATAGCATGTTAAAAATCCGTCTAAGCGTGTCGGTCTAATATTAAGTAGGTACCTTCATCATCACTCATTAATATGCTCTCGTCCTGAATACGTATGAAATATTTTGACACTGCACTTTAATCAACATTAACTTTTTTAGTTAGTTGGTTTCTAAAGTTTGTTTATGTGGTTTTGTCACACAACTCTCCCAGGTTAGTGGAGAGATAGGTACTCATAAACATATCAAATCCCTCAAAATACTTTGTGTTCCTGCCCTACGTTATTTAACTGTAAGCCGGTCGATATTGTTATATTAACAAAGTGTTACTTGTTTTACATTGTATAATTATTTGGCCGATAATTTTTACATTTAAATATAATCACATTCTAGTTTAAGGCCTTTTACAGCTTGATATGTGTCAATTTTTTAAGATCTTAGGGATATCTGTTATACGTTTTGTATGTTATCTCATTGACAATCATATCAGTTATTTGTTTAAATCAAATTTGTTGGTTTCCATGGTTTTACTGTATTTCTTTGTTCATTATAGTTAAAAAGATCAATGAATACATACGCGAAATCGGTCTTCATTAATCCGAGTGTTGCCAGGCATCTCTCTGAACTACATGACAAATATGTTGTCGCACCGCCGATAAAGCCCCTAACAACACTTTTGTTTATAAATCACATTACATAGACTGCTTTATAAAGGATTTAGATATTGTCATTTCTCTTGGCAACCCAACATATACCCAAACGACACTTTACTAAGAAGAAATCCTTGACAATCATCGGTCAGTTTTGCCTTCTTTTGGAATTTCAACTGAAAAGGAAGAATTTGAGCTTCCTTCAATTTACTGGATTCTAAAGCTTCACAAGTGTTCTTACAAGCAACGTTACATTGCAGGGTCTGCCAATTGCTCCACAAAATCTCTTTCCAAGTTTCTGACAGTTATTCTATCAGCAATAAAAAAGGGCTGCAGAATTACTGAGAAACAAGTCATTCTAGAAATGGCGTGAATCAAATGCGGATTCTAAAAAATTCCAAAGATCTGTTAGAATGCCTTATATCAAGGTACCTTAACCGTTAAAATAGCATCAAATCATTTGATTTTTCAAGCCTGTAAACTACTATTCCACATTCAAAACTAGACAAATTAAGAGCCTTAGTTCCATTTCGTTTTGTGAAAATAGATGAAATGCAGATTCAGATATTTGGTTCTAGGGAGGGACAAACCTTATTTTGTTGTTAACCACTCTGATTCTAACAAAAAGTACTCAAAAGATGACATTTGCGGAATGCTAGATTTCTTAATTGACAACATTTTTGTAATGTTTGGCGGACGTGTGTTTCACCAGACTGTCGGCATTCCAATAGGGACCAAATGTGAGCCACTTCTCGCCGATTTATCGTATATTCGTATGAAGCTGACTTCATACACAGCCTTCTACAGAGAAAAGAGAAAAAGTTAATTCAGTTTTTTTTTTGTTTCACGTTCAGCTATATGGATGACGTCCTTCCACTGAATAACTCTTAATTTGGGGAATATGTTGACCTCATCTATCCCATTGAACTTGAAATTAAAGATACTACAGAAAAAGAAAAGACAGCTTCTTACCTAGACTTACACCTGGAAATTAACAGCAAGGGCGGGTTAAGAACAAAACTTTACAACAAGAGAGATGACTTTGATGTTCCGATATTGTTAAACTTCCGTTCATGTGTAGTAACATTCCAGCTGCATACGGAGTGTATATCTTTCAATTGATACGCTACTCCAGGGCTTGTGCTTCCTATCAGGATTTTATTTAAAGAAAAAGTTACTGAGCCAAGGCTTTCTTCGGAAGTTTTTCGGTTGCCATCATGATTCCGTTGACCGGTGCGAAATATCTATTTCACAGATGACAATGGATAACTTCCGACTGTCATGAATACTAATCCGTTCCTATACCGGTTGTGAGTAACATGACGGGTGCCACTAGTGGACCAGGGGTTACTTACCATCCCTGAGCACCTGAACTTACCCTTTGTAGGGTTCATGTTGCTCCAGCTTTAGTTTTCAGTAAAGTGTTGTGTGTTCTTTGTCGTTCATTTCATTTTGTTGGTCATGGTCTTGTCTGTCTTCCGACAAAACGATATCTGTCTGGCCCATTGGTATATTAGAATTCCCTTTACAAACTTATTAGTTGAGATGCTGATGAAATTAAAATTGTTCTTTTTTTCAATCTGTGCACTGGAACAGTATCCGGGGCTTGACTGACAGAGCTGGTCCAGCTGGTTTTCTAAGAGATGGATAGGGGAGTTCTCATATGGGCATACCGGGCTTTAATGCGG
Source organism: Geukensia granosissima (assembly GCA_032357055.1). Lineage (NCBI taxonomy): Eukaryota > Metazoa > Mollusca > Bivalvia > Mytilida > Mytilidae > Geukensia > Geukensia granosissima. Next base: position 11,678 of record JAULBM010046631.1, on the reverse strand, counting down.
AAAGTTTGTCCGTAGTCAATAGGTTGCGACGTGTTTCGAGAATAACACATATTCCCTACATGTTGATGACCCCATTCGTATATCTCAAATAGAGAATGCCTATGCCACAGGCACTAGTTTCTGGATTATTTTACCTTAATACTACTTATTAAATTTTGGTTAAAAATTTCAGAAACAGGGCCTGTGCTACAACTGGCTGTATTCTCAGTTCGTAACCAACCCATCCATTTTCTGACTTATACACATTGTTTCATATTTAATTGAGAATTACGCATCAAATTTGTTTATCAGTTTTTTGTTTATGTTGTTGTTCCGCTGTCGCTTGCAACTTTTGTTTCAATATGTGCTGGTTAGTAGGTTGTGATTGTTAGCTATCTGCTTGTTCTACAGGTTTTACTGCAGCTTTGTTAGCTTCATTTTGTGGTTTATCGGTTGTTTTAGTTTCTTCTTCTAAGAACTCTGCATTACATTCATATGCTTTAAGACCATTCTTATTACATTGTTTGCATGTCCAGTCATTGGTGCATTCTACTAGTTTGTGCGCTTCTTGTGGGATTTTTTTTTCATTTTAGCTTTGGTCCAGAGGTATCCTGTTGCCCTCTGTGAAAAATATTTTCTTATTTTGTCAGTTCTAGGTAGGGAATGTTTATCTCATCGAATGTAAATCTTCTGTCTCCTGTTTGACAAATTGTCAATTTATTCTTAAACGTTCTTTAAAATGAGTGTGTATCATTCATTCTTTATTTCCTAAATATCTGGCTATTTGTCCATCATCCGCATAACATGATGTATTTTTAGATTGTATTGGGTTTTTCTTTATCTATTACCCAAGGATTGCGAATATCAATTCGCAAATGTTTACCTCGAATGTCTATACCATTTGCTAACAATTTTTCTCTATCTTCCTCATTATCAAATTATAACCTTCCTAGCCCACGTACTCACTGTAATCCTACTAGATGACTGGCTCGAACTACTCTGTCTATCTGTTCTTACATCTCTTTGTGCAACAGGAAACGATACTTTTTTTTCTACAGTGCTACCCTCATAATAGTTTTCCATCAGGAAGACTGCATGACGCTATTGAGTTCTTCATTTACTTCTGTTTCACTGTCTGTTTTATATGTTTCAGTGTCTAAAGTGTTTTGCTTAGTGACGTCCGCGTGGGTCGCCATATTTGTTGTGTTTTTATTACACTCGCTTGCCTGCTCAACTTTTGATTCTAACTTGTCTGACTGCATATTTCACAGATTTGTTCCTGAACTTAACTAATGCTGTCTAAACTCAAAATTATCTACAATTTTGTGAGGAGCGAAATTTCCGTGGATCACTTAATCCCTTACATCCAATGATATACTTATTGTTGCTTGACTTTATGAATATTGAGGATGACATCAAAATGATATTCACCGTACTTTGTTCTAGATCGGCACTTTAAACAGAACTTCTAACTCTGTCCTTACCCGACTCAACTTTTATTTCTGGATGCGTCGAATAGTCAAAAGCAGCAATACCCGTTCTAATGTCTTTTGTTTGGCTCGTTTGAGAAATTTTCAACACCGCCCGCACAAGAGGCTACCACCAGACCAGTTATTGTTTGAGGAATTAATAAGCAGAACTGGGGGGTCAAACTGCATTTGAACACAAACTTACATGTAGTGTGCAATTTCTTTTTAAATAAGCTAATAATAAAACACGTATTTTATGTCTTTCATTTCAGAACAAGTTGGCGAAACAGTTATATATGGGGATACAACTCTTAATATCAACGGGGAAATGGTTAATGAGGTAGTTTGTACCTTTTACTCTACAAGCCCAAGTGCAGCCGATTTGGGACAACCATTGCGTATTAATTGCGATACACCTATGTCAGCACGATATTTGAAAATTGTTCGGGATAGTTTTGCTGATGCTTACCTCAGCTTTTGCGAAATGGAAGTTTTTGGTAAGTCCACATTAAAACCATTCAGCATATAAATGCCAAAAAAGAATAAATGAAAAGTTACCCTGGTACTATTGTATCTAATAGAATTCTCATGACAAGCCATCTTGTTTGATGTATGTGTGTGATATGACTAGATTACAAGACAAATACAAGTGGTTTTACATGTATCATATTTAATTGGATGATTTACAAGTTTACGATTAATTACAAAAAGAAAAACATAAAAAATTAATGAAAGAGCTGCTCGCTCTGACTCGTATATATAGTTTCTATATAAAAACTCCTGTCTCTATTTAACTCCCTTACCAGTTTGGTCAAAATTTATTTTAAAACTTTGTCAAAAACGTACATGTAAACAGAAATATCTTCATACAGATATATCTTATCCCATGATGCGTTTTAAAACAAAGCATTTACAATCTTTTGAAAAGACATTGCGTCAAAGCGATACAAAATTGTCAAAGACGTTATCGGAACGGTTATTACTCGGAGCCGGATACTAAGTATCTTCACCTGCTTTTAATTGGTTGAGCCTATATAATATATTCTGTAAAAGAGATTAAAGAAAACAGTATTCAAAACCAGATTATTTTTGTAGCGGATGTGCCATTAACATATTGCCCAAATCCACCATCACCATGGACATGTCATGGCTTACAACATTCAGATTCTTCTCCACGGCCACAATGCTTTGAAGGTGGAAAACTACAAACGACCGACGATTTTACGACTGAGGGCGTATCCACAACTAACACTTTTACAACTGAAGTAGTTTATACAGTAGCATCGAAAATAACAATAGAAGCGACAACAGAAGCATCGACTATAATTACAACACAGGAAACCAAATCAACAAAAGAAACAATAGCAGTAAAATATACAACTGCCGACAGTTTAACCACATCAGGTCAACTTATTACGTCACAACCTTCGAGTTCAGGTTCTTCAAGTCCGCAAACATGTTATTGTCCGTGTACTAGCGGAGGATATTTGGATTTAACAGACGCAGAACTGCAAGAAAAGATTGAAAAAATTATATCTGATATTAAAATTGATCCAAAGGAAACTTCAAATTCAAAAAGAAAGTTGATCAGTGCAGACGACAACAGACCATCAGCGAAAGCTGTAGGCTCTCTTGGCATTATAATTTTAATTTTGTGCTGTTCTGTTATAGTTATTTTGGATGGAGATATTATTTTCAGATACATTGAAAAATTAAAGGCAAGAAAAATAAAGAAGACAACAGACGATACCTTTGTCAAGGATGAATTTTAAACATCCGATAAATGCAGTATAGATTGATGAGAGATGACAAACTGGATAAATAATTATTGCGTTTCAAAAATTGAAAGTAATACTCTAATAAATTAAGGACACATGATTAGGCCCTTGCCAACAATTCTTAAATTTTGGACATTTTTAAATGTTTTCCGAATTCAGCCGAAGCTGGGAATACATGCCCTGCTCAAGAACTTTTATTCAGAATTGAGAAAATGATTGATTAATTGATTGATTGTTGGTTGCTTTAAATCCAGTGACAATGATTTCATTCATAATAAGGACGATAACAATACAATTATCAGCAATTTAAAGAAAAAATACCGAAAGTGGGAGTGGGCTGGGACACAAAAGAGCAAGGCTCTATTGACTGGCCATGAAAATAAAAGATTGGTAGGGACGGACAATTTAGCACATCCAGCGGCATTAGCCCTTTTTCGAAATCTACGTGCATGGAGTGCCGCATTTGCCATACACGTCACCCACTAGGATCAATGGGGAGGCCCTGGAGACCACGTTACCCAGTATAAAAAAATTAGTTAACATGCCGATATGACTGTCTGCTTCTTTTAATTTGCCTACAAAAGTTTACATGACTCATAAATTGATGAATGATAAGCCTTCAAAAATTTCTCAAAATTTAAATATTCACACTCTTTTGAACTTGGTAAATGAAAGATTAATCCACTTCAGTCCCCTAATGCATCAAGGTTCTAATCCGTTTACCTAGTTCCACAATCTTGGGTACACAAACAAATTCACGTGCATCCGGTTTGAATTCCTTTTACCTTAATAGTCGACGCAAACAGCAATAGTTTAAATCGCGATTGTTAGCCGTCCAACCGCTCACGACGACCACCTTTCTCCTTTTCCTGTTCGTACTGATCATGAGGCGTTTAATAATGAATTACAAATTTTACGTTACTTCATAATTATTTCATTTTCATAATGCACTATTAACAGATACAATCATTAAAACTCCGAGTGAAGCACATTAATTAAGGGATCGGTTAGAGTCTACAGAAATAGACAAAAATATGAGGCAAATTCGGACCCCACTTACTATCATAAACTTGCAAGAATAAGATACAGATTATGTAAGCATGATTCAATTGAATAAAACATGCCCTAAAGCAAACAACTGGGAGTGGGTATAAGTTGTGACAATATTGAAGCTCTGTTCCAAATAACAACATATCATTTGGTGACAGCAACTTTTAAAACTAATTATTTTAAACTTTTCATAACACTCCCATTCATATTAACACTCGTACTACTGTTACTCGCAACCAACACATGAAACAAATGAATATACAATATACATGTTTAAGGTCAATGTCTGAAAGATATTAACTTTTTCTGTACATGTAAAAGGCTAAGAAACTGGGGAGAAGGGCAAGGTTTACCAAACCCTTCAACAGTTTCTTGCCGAATTGGGTGTCTTGTCGAAGATTTATCATGTCTCTTACCCGTCTGACTTTGGTTTAGAATTTATTCATTCTGCAAAACAAACGAACGCCCCTCCTGGTAAAATCCGAGTAACTAACATGTATTTCTATACGACTTCGTTCAGCATGGTGAAGCATTTAAATAGTAGCGTTCCGATACTCTCATTAACAGGGTTACGATTTCATCTCATTCCTCATAATGACTCATAATCGTAACTAGCAGTTCAGTTTAAACATCCCGCGAAACGGACGCTGTTTTAGCACTGATTCTACATGTACCTGCAAGCGGTGATGACGAACTGCATATTTCTGTCCCATTGACGGTGGAATGGTAAGATTAATTGACATGATTTTCTAGCCACAGGGTTCAAATTTGGAATATTTGGGAAATTTTGACTTAGCAACTGGACACCAACGGACCACTCACGAGTTGTTGAAAAGCGACATTTACTTGCTTAGAGCGTGGTATTTTCCAACTACAATTTTATGTCCCTACCCATCACTCCCTTTTTAGCTCACCTGACCCAAAAGCTTTTGCCATCAATTGGCGTCCGTCGTCCGTCGTCTGTCGTCCGTCCGTAAACTTTTTCAATTCGCATCTCCTCTGACACTACTGGAGCAAATTTAATCAAACTTTACAGGAATAATGTATGGCACGTTCTTTACATAAATTGCCCAGGGTTTTTTTATCCAACTAAAAACATGGCCTCTGTTACTATAAATAGAACATAGGGGTAAATTGCTGTTTTTTGCAATTTACTCATAAACTGTTACAGATATCAAAAATCTAGCAAAGGGCACAATTGATCAGCATGACAAGATCTACCTACCCTGCAATTTTGAAGAAAATCCAATGACCGGTCTTGGAGTTATTGCCCTTTTTTTGCCAAATTTTCATCATTTATATGTATTTCATCGTATATCTCAAAAACTATTAGAGATAGAAATACACTTTTAATTGCAGATATGTTCCACATGATGAGATATACCTTCCCTGCAATTTTGAAGAATATTCAATTACCTGTCTTGGAATTATTGTCCTTTTTTTGCCAAATTTTCATAATTTATGTGTATTTCATCATATATCTCAAAAACTATTACAGATAGGAATACACTTTAAATTGCAAATTTGTTAAGCATAATGGGATATACCTTCCCTGAAATGTTGAAGAAATTCAACCACCGGTTTTGGAGTTATTTCCCTCTTTTTGTCGAATTTTTAAAATTTACATATATTTCATCATATATCATGAAAACAAACACAGATAGATTTACAGTTTTTATTGCAAATATGTTCAACATGATGAGAACTTCCTTCCCTGAAATTTTGGAGACAATCCAATTACTTGACTTGGAGTTATTTCCCTTTTTTGTCGAATTTTTAAAATTTAAATACATTTCATTATTTATCTTGAAAACTATTAGAGACAGAATTACACTTTTTATTGCAAATATGTTTAGCATTCCCTGCAGTTTTGAAGACAATTCAATCAATGGTGTTGGAGTTATTGACATTTTTTGGTCAAATTTTAAAATTTAGATATAATTTATCTCATAATTAAAAAACTATTAGAGATAAAATTACATTTTAAATTGCAAATGATCAGAATCCAAGGACCCATTTTTACTCCATTTTTTTAGAATTTAAATTTACTTCATTGCTTATCTTGAAATACTTTATTGCAAATATTTTCAGCTAGAGTAGATTCACCTTAAGAAAATCCAAATACCCATCTTGGAGTCATTGACTTGTTTTAGCTTAGCTGAATTTCTTACATTTTAATAAATTTCAACTTGTATATACTCAGATTCTATTAGAGAAATAAATTCACTTTACATTGATTTGTTTTATGTTAAGAATGGCCTTTGGTTCTTGCTTTTGTGTAGAAAAAACAGTCAGTGTTGGAAGTATATTTCAGTTTCTTACACAAAAGAGGCGAAATATATATTCGTGGGTTTGAAGAGAAACCAGAGTTTAATTTTCTCTTACACACATTTTTCTTACAAATATATAAGACATTTAGTATTTTTAAAAAAAGCTGTAATCAATATTAAATTTATTCAACCAAGAAAAAAATCACTTTTGATAGCCATTTTTTATATTTGTAACAAACAGCAAAGGCTGAAAGCTACATATAGTTGTCAATTTACAGTCTAAATTTGTAAAACAAAAGACTATATACAGGTTTTGGCAAATTGAGCATTTGAAAAAGGGAGATAATTAGTTTCCCACAATCCAAAACTCACCATTTCAGATTGAGAGGTATATGGTGTGTTTTATAACATTTTTATGTTTTAGCTTGTCCTAAATCACATTGTTCATTATATAATTATATATTTTAATGCTATCAGAAATCTATTATAGTTGAAGATTTTAAGGGAACGAGGTTGAAAGTGATGTATGTAATTAAGCATATTTATATCTTCCTTTGGTGTGGTAGGGAAAATGAAATAATCATTTCATGAATTATCCAGTGATAAACTTTCAACAAGACTGGCGATATTTTTTCAGGTGCAATACAGGCTCCTGGGAGCCTCTGGCTTGCTTTAGGTGTCCATCTGTTTTCTCTTCATATTGTTAAATATTCTAGCCAACTAATGATCCAAAGTTTTTATAGTCAATTTGACAGCATTGAAAAGAGAAAATAATTCATTATACGGCTGCAAACAAAGTTTGTGGGTATATAGGAATCACCCTGTCTGTCAGTCTATTTGTTCACATACCTTTTAAGCACATCTCCTAAACCATAAAATGGGTTTCAATGAAACTTTTCATCTCAATGGAAATAGGGTTAAGATGGATTTTTAAGTAGGTCCTTTACCTACTGTTAATTAAGAAATTAATATGACGTGTTTATTTTTGTGAATAGTGCGACTGAAAGATAATCACAAAAATAAGAACGTGTATCGATATAGCTCTTAAGTATATTTGCAAACAGCTTTGCTTAAAATCGCAATAATTACTTTTGCATTTTGAATTGAAGTTTCAAAAACCCAATAATAAATAAACACAAGTATTTCTTAATTTACAGTATTTTCACTATGATCAGACTATAAATCTCATCTGTCACCCAAGACGGCTACAAGCTGGGGACTTGGGTATTTCCTAAGATACTTAAATGCTCATCTGTCATCCAAGATGGCTGCCAGATGGAGATTGGGTATTCCTTATTATACTTTAAAAGCTAATCTGTTGTCCAAAATGGCTACCAGCTGGGACTTTGATATTTCATATGATACTTTAAAGCTAATCTGTCATTTAAGATGGCTACCAGCTGGGGACTCAAGTATCTTCAATGTTACCTTATAGAAATGCATATGGAAAACTTTTGATAACAGTGGAAGGATTAAAATTAATGAAAGTCTGAATGTTCTCTATGAAGACTTAGCTTAACATGGGACCCTGTAAGAAATTATAATTTGTTAATTCAGTCAGATTTTCTTGTTTATGGAGTGCAGTCTCCCAGATATTTACTCCTTATCTGTCCTTTTCATATCTTAGGAACCAGTAAAGGCCTGAAAGTGAACATAATTTGAATGTTCACTTTGAGATGCTGACCAAGTGGTTACTTTGGGGCTAATCCATCATCAAATATGGCCACTTGTTCATGCCTTTATAAAGAACCATATAAATAATACACTTTTATAAAAATGCTCTTCTCCAAAGCTACTGAGCCAATCGCAACCAAAAATTGGAAAGATTGTTATTCCATTAACTTCTTGAACTTGAACTTTTCAACTTAAATGGTCACCACAACTGAACATAGGATCAACTGATTAACATTTCTGCAAAGTTTTAGTTAAAATCTCTACAGTTGTTTCAGAGAAGATGAAAATGTGAAAATTCCCATAGGGTTCAATGTTAAACTAAGTTTTGCCATGGCGGTCATTTTGCAGGGATGATTTTGCCGACCATGCCAACTAAGCGGAAATAACAAACCGGAAGCCAAATACAGCAATATAATAAAAGAATCATAACTACCATTAGAGGAAATCCGCTAAAAAGCGGAATAAAATCATCCCTGATTTTGAATTTCGGATCAGCAAGAAAAACACAAATCTGGTAAAGGACCACCTGCTTAACATTTCTGCAAAGTTAGGTTAAAATGTCAACAGTGGTTTCAACAAAGAAGATGAAAACCTGAAATTCCCATGGGGTTCAATGTTAAACTAAGTTTTGCCATGGCGGCCTTTTTAAAATTTCCGATCGGCACAAAAAACACAAATCTAGTTAACACTTCTGCAAAGTTTGGTTAAAATCTCTACAACTGTTTCATAGGAAAAATTTTTTTATATTCTATTTTAGCCTGGCGGCCATTTTGTTTAGAGGTCAGGGTCATTGGACATAATTTTAGTAAAGGACCACCAGAGGACCATTTTAGCCAAGTTTGACTAAGATTGGCTCAATACATTCAGAGGAGAAAACTCCTGGCAACCTCAGGTTCAAAATATTTGAAACATAACTTGTCTAATCTCATCTTTAAAGGATGAATTTTAATATATTGGATTTGTACATAATTAAACTTAAAAATGTTGAACAATAGGCTAACAACCAACATATTAATGACACTGGAAAAGGACTTTTTGAAGAACATTATATATCAGAGGACCAAGGATTTTTACACAACAAATATCAGTAAGCAAGAAGAAACTTTCCATAAGATGTTTTAACCGTTGAACAACTCCCAAATGTGGCTGCTGAATTAGCTGTCTGAAACAGCATCTACTTTATCAAAGTTGGTACATCTTGCTGTCTTTCGATTTTCATGTACTTGTCTGTGTATGATGTATTGGCTTCAAAAATAATGCAGTTGGTTTTTAAAGTTTGTTTTCATGTTGTTTTGTCACACCACTGTCCCAGGTAAGGGATAGGGTTGAGTATTCCCAACAATGTTTAACTATGCCACATACTGTATGTGCCTGCCCCAAGCCAGGAACAATTGTAACGTGTTTTACATTCTATACTTTTCTGGCCATTAGGTTTGACATTTGAATATCATCACAACTGATTTTTAGGGTCATTTTACAGCTTGCCTTATGGTGTGGATAGGTGTTTATTATTGATTGATTGGTTGTTGATTGTTTCACTTAGTTGCAAATATTTCATACATATTAAGATTGATTGATTGCTGCTTAACGGCACATCGGCAATATTTCAGCCATATCATGGCTGGAACATAACCATACATATTAAGAATGAGAACAATTTCAACAGAAATCAAAATTATTGAAAGTGGGGGTGGTGTGGAACACAAAAGGCTCACAGCTTTTGATTGCCACTAACAGGTGCTTCGCAAGCATAGCATGATATGCCAGCAGCAAATTGACATGTGAAAGGTGAACAAATGAACCTTTGGGTAAGTGCAGACACAGTTATCTTGAAAACTGTAGGGGACAGAGAAAATCTGTTGGCATACAACTGAAAGCTCTCACAAGACAGATCAAATGAAAATAAATCCCATGAAATTTCTCATTTCATGAAAATCATATACAAAAAACTAATTATTGCCAGTATATGAAGTATTCTATATTAATGTGTTTATTTCAATTAATGAATCCTACATTTAAATAACAATATCAAGTTTAAATATTGAAACATAAGACTTTTTCTGAAAAATGTAATTTTAGTTTTTTAAGTGTAATTATGGATTGCTATTAACATAAGTTGCTGCAAACATTGATGTGTCATTAGACTGTAGGTAGGCTGGAAAGTTGTATTTGTAAATTTTGGACCATAACTACCAAATATCCATCAAAATGTGAAAAAATATTTCCAATTTTCAATCTGGATGATATAAATAAAGCATTTAGAACATCCTTAGTAAGTTTCATCATTAATATCTATAAAGATCCGGCAAAATCATTAACTTTGAAAAAAAACAACCTCAAGGTTATGTCCAGTTATCTTTCAAAATATGGAAAAAATAAAAATTAATTTCTTCAAAATTTCAAGACACACGGATGAAATAATCTTAGCATAAAGAAACTGCTGAGCAAGTTTCACTAATATCCATACAGATTTGACAAAAATATGCCAGTTTGAAAAAGTCTGAATGCAACTGACAAAGGAATGCAACGTCAAGTGAAACAGAAATTAGACTGTCTGCTTGGATTATTGTTTCTTTCAATCTTGAACTCAGACAATTATGTCAAAATTAGATGAAACTATCATCTTCTTTGTTTAATAAGAAAATTTTTTTGCAAAAGTATAGCAAAAGACTTGATAATAACTTTTTGAAAAAAATGTGGTTTTAAATGAAATACACAGTGGAAAACATCAGTGACTGAATACTTCTTGCATGTCTCTGTAGAAAGATATAAAGTAAACCAATATACTGACATTGTTTATTTTTATGATTCTTTCTCATTAAATAAATACATAGAAACAATTTTCTATACATTTCATGCAAACCATTTACATTATTCTTTAAATGATAAAAATTTAGCATAAAATTTAATATCTAAACAAACACATGATTAGTAAAATTGTCCAGTCAACAAGCAATACATCATTTTACAAACAATACACACAATATTGACATAGTAGATTTTTATGTAATACTTTCAATGTAATAAAAAAAAAAAAACAAGTTTTTTTCACAGAAAAGTGTGATCTGGGATAAAGCAACATTATTTTACACATCTGATAAGGAATTGTTTCAAAGAAATATCAACATATATTCCTAGGACCAAACAAAATCAATATGTTGTACATCAACTGTAAAAAGTCAGAAAGTAAATTAATATTTTTTTCTTCCCACATCTTGGAAAACACCACCTGCATCCACATATAAGATGACAATACAAACAATTTAAGACAAAAGTGTAAATTGTATACTTGATGTCATACTTAAAAAGGCTGTAATCCACTTAAGGTGGTGAACAACCTGTTATAAAATAATAGATTGGTGAAATATGATGCAAAACATAGAAACCAGAGGCTCCCAGGAGCCTGTCATCGCTCACCTGTCATACAGTTTCCAACATAACGTTTGCATTAAAACCAT
>JAULBM010046620.1:0-10648 GCA_032357055.1 Geukensia granosissima | reverse complement strand
AAGGACGGAGATACCTGGTGCCTATTCTTTCCCCGGCACAACCTTTGAGAAGGGGAGTTCGAGTATTTATACATCCCACTCGAATTAACGGACGCCCCTTAAATAGCAGGGGTTCTACCTACAGGCGGAGAAACCGAACGACCAAGGAAAACAAAGCAGTAACAGACAAATATGCTTGAATTTTTAATGAATTTGTAGTGAGTGAATCTCTTTTTGTAATGAATACCATACATTGATATTTTCATTATTTTACTGCATTTTCCTTTGATCTGCATTGTCCAATCAATACTTCAGGTTTTAAATGAAAAAATATTGGTATTCTTCTCATGAATTAAATACATCCTATATTGTCATACGTCGAAATAAAGTAGATCATGTATTAAATGATGTAAAAAGTGACATTTTTACCCCGAAAATATATTTTATTTAAAATCACCGATAAAAAGGGACATTAAATTTGTATCTTTATTGACTTGGCCGTAGTGGGACCTACAGAAATTTGGATTCTACTGTCATTTGGTGGATGACTGTCTCATGGACAATCATGAAACATCTCCTAGTTTTATATTTATCAGTAGTTCGCCTAGGGCTGGCTGTCCAATGTTTCCTGTGATAAAACCCGTACAAGATACAAAATGACCTATATTCTATATAGAATGCATATCTTTTGTTACAAATATTTATAATTAAGAAATTGTATACACAATTTAATCTGTTATATAGCACTGCAGAAGTCGTGTATCAAATTCTCATGGTAAAATTTTTAATTAGTACATTAAAGTCACGGCTACCTGTTTAATATAATGTTTGTTTAATCACCAACAATGCATGGGAAAACAATCAACATTAAAATTATATTTTGTTTAAACTCTACTTGGTGGCTGATCTAGAAATAATGCTGTTGATATAAGAAACATTCAGCCCTAAAAAACAAACTGGTACAACCCATTTAAGTTAAAGTTCAAGTCATTTCATGGAGATAGTATACAAATGTTGTTTGTTGGGCCTAAGAACTAAAAGAACGCATGCTAAGCAAATGTAAAAGAAATTTATTGAACATGGCGGTTTTAAAAAATTTTTCATTGATAAGTTACATAAATATTAAAATATGTGTCAAGAAATACCAAGGGGATATTCGAGGAAAAGGGAAAATGTTAAAGTACTGACAAACTCCGGAGAACAACGAGGACAAGACCAAAACGACAAAAACACATTGAAAAACACACAGAAAAACATAAAAACTAAAAAACAAATGAACAACATGGAGTGAAAAATTAAAATGTGCATTATTTCAAAGCAATCTTTAAAAGGTGGAAAAATTATTATGTTCTTTCAAAACATTTTTTTAAAATGAAAAAACAATACAATAATACAATTCAAATGTATTGACTTAAGATAGATAATATAACATGTATTATGAACAAGAACAGAAAAACATGAATAGCATGCAGGGCAAGGGAGATAACTCAAATCTTTTTCTTAAAAACATAACAATGTACAGACCTTATCTGTCATTACTGTTGTGTGAATTTCTGTTAAGTTCATAATCTATTTTACTGTCAATATCATCACAGATATCAAAAGGCATTTGAGTTCCATCTTTTGTTACCCCATAAATATAACAGTTATAATAATAAGCTGTTTCGATGTCATCATGTTGTTTCAGTTGTTGGATAAGGGTTCTGTTTTTCACTGTTATGTCATCATACATTCTAGTTTTTCCCTTTAGCTGTTTCTTTCTCCTCATGATCTGTGTTTTTATGTCACTGTTCTTCATTTTTACAATTAATGGAGGCACACTTGGTCGTCTGGTTTTAAGTCGATGTATTGCAATAATGTCATTGTTGTTAATTTCTAATTTCAGCTCATCTTTAACCGTCTTCACAAAGTTTTCATTTAAGTTATCGTCATTTTTCTCAGAGAAGTTTGTCACCTTTATATTAAATTTTCTCGAATATTGTTCATTACAGTTGGCCATTCACATTGCTTCATCCGCTTTGTTGCTGACTTCATCAAGATATCTTGCTTGTTTGTTTTCAGGTACTGGTCAATACATTTCTTGTTAAGTCTTGTGATGTTTTTATCTAAGTCTTCCTCCAGTTTCTCAATTTCCTTATTTTGTTTGTCCAGTATTCTAGATATTTGATCATCAACCTCTTTCTTTAATTCCTTCTTAAAGCTTGTCAATAATTCATTTACAATATTTGTGACCATTGTTTCTATGTCTGACTGTTTAACTACTGCCTTGAGGGCATTGTCAAGGTCTTTCTTGGTAATATTATTCTTCAATGTACTTTTGATTTCCTGAAGGTCCTTTGTGATCTCACTTAAATCTAAACTAAAATCCATGCTGTGATCACTTTTCTCATCATCAGATAAAGTTCTTTTCGGTAGTTTTGGATTCTTTTCAGAGGTCTTTGTTTTGTCTTTATCCTTTTTGTTTAAATCATGCCTTGGAGCTAACAATGTTTGAACAGGTTTCTGACCATTTGGTTTTGTTATTCTAATTTCTGTTCACAACAAGTTAAATCCAATACTCATTTGTACTCATTTATCATTGATTGATTGTTGTTTAACGTCCAGTGGCAAATATTTCATGCATATTCAGGACGGAAACAAGTTATACTCATTTATCAATGAAATGATTCCATAAAAGTCTAAATTTTAAAATTTTCAAAATCAGACTTCATCATCTGAAAGAATAGAACAAATGCTACACACTGATGTAAAAATTTCCTCTGTACATCCCCATAATATTATAGAAAACACAAAAAATTGGGAGAGCTTTCTTAATGTGAATACAGATTGTTGCCATGTTCAAGATTTCATAGTTTTCATTTATTTGTTGTAGGTTTCAGTATCGATCTCAAGCTTTAAATCCATTTCAACCGAGTTTTATAGTGTGTTGCTGTTTTGTCATACCACTGTCCCAGGTTAAAGGAAGGGTTGAGCATTCACCAACTGATTAAACCTCACCACATACTGGACTTAAGTCAGCAACCAATCATTGGTTATCAAGGGATGTCATTCCTGCTGGATTTTGCTGCATATTTCAGTCTATTCAGATATACCTCATTTTACAATTATTTTATTCAGCTTTTTTTTGGTCTAATGCTACTGAGGAGAGGTTACTCATTGAAATGTACACTGTATATTTAATTTGGTCCAAGAATGTGATGAGAAATTCATTAAGTTTGACTGATCTTCTTTATTCCCCCCCCCACCCCCCAAATAATGCTTTACACACAGTTGAATTGTGCTTTTGAATGATTGTTATATAAAACTATGTAAGATGTGAATAATGTCTTTCTGGTATATATCCCATATTCTTTCTTTTAGATAAACATAGCAAATCAATATTCACCAAACTTATTCGCCATTAAAATTGGTAAAGAAGTACAAGAAAATGAAATACATATGGACATATATTGCCTTAATTTATTGATGGTTGTTTAAATGACTTAATCATAGAGTTAGCAACAAAATATCCAATAAAAAAATTTCTCAGCTTTAATATAGAAAAAAAGACATGCGATATATATGATTCTCCATGAGACAGCCATCCAAAATGTGTAAATCCAAACTTCTACAGGTTGCCATAAGACCTTTAATAATGGATACATGTCTACACTCTATGACAAACAGTAAAATGCCCCAAAAATTAAATGTGATGACATTCAAATATAACAACTATCCAACAAATAAGTAAACAAAGCAAAACAAGTAACACCTAAACATAAAAACAACGACATCCACTGGACTACTTGTTCCTAACAGGGACGTATATTTAGAGGGATAGGTAACTTGCAAGTTCTTGTTGAAATCTCGAGAAGCATGAGAATTAAGAGAAATTAACTTACAATTTTCAAAATCAAATTTTGAATTAATTATTCGACCAAACTTTTTGAAACTTGTAATGTCCTTACAAAATATATAACTGTTTATGAAAATCTTGATGAAATAATAAGTAGATCACCAGTTAAAAAGCCTTTAGGGTTACAAGGTGGTGTACCAAAATCACGTTTCCATTACCTTTTAATCTATTTCTAGGCTAGTTGTCTGTTTCAAACTGATAAAACAAATACCAATTGTAAGCAAAAAATTAGCTGAATTTATTAATGTACATGCAAATAATATCATGTTATGAGATAATGTTAAAAAAATGTCTATTTGGCAGATAATAATTTTGTTTTTGAGCTCACAAGTCTTGATCTCTACATATTTACAACATTTAACAAAGACTGTTAAAGAGTTATCAATCCCTCTGTTATATACATCCCTGTTCCTAACAATAACAGGAACATAAAGTATGTGGTGGGGTTAAACATGTTTGTGAGTACTCAACCCTCCCTCTAACCTGGGACAGTGATGTGACAAAAAGATATAAAAACTAAGCTACTTTTGAAGTAGGTTTTACTGAATTAATTCAGCTTTTTCCAAGTTACAGAAAAATAGCTGAGATAATCAAGACTATTCTAAAAAAAATATGAAAAAGTGTTTTTCTCTGCTAAAAGTCAATCTGTAATAAACCATAGTGGTGTAGCTGGAACAACAGGAAAAACTTCTATTCACCTTAACAAAGAACCTAATTATCAAATCAGTAAATGCTTCAAAAAATGCTTGGAGTAACTTTTGTTACATTTTTCATGGGGAGTCATTTGGAAAAAATCCATCAAATCGGATGAAATTTTTTTTTTTACATTTTACATATTATGCAAAATTAATTTTGATCCCTTTTAGCTTGAAAGCGATAAGAGATAGAGAAAATCTGTTGGTGTACTACTAAAAGCTCTCTCTGAGAGGAATAGAATGTAAAAACCACCATCAAAATCTGATGGAAAATAAATATTTCTCATCTCCTGTAAAATGCATTTTTAACCCTTTGACCCGTATTATACAAAAAAAAAACAGTAGTTTTAAAAAATGTGTTCGAGTAAATTTTGTTGCATTTTTCAATTGGAATCATTTGAAAAAAAACCTATTAAAATTGGATAAGAAATAAAAAAAGTTTCAGAAATTAAGGCATGGCCATTTTTGTACCCCTATATCTCAATATTAGTAAGAGATAGGTCATAATGCTTAGAATCGGACAAGAAATAAAAAAAGTTTCAGAAATTAAGGCATGGCCATTTTTGTACCCCTATATCTCAATATTAGTAAGAGATACATGTAGGTTATAATGCTTGTGGGGAATGTCTCTCTGGGAATACAAAGAAAAAACCATCAAAATTGGACATTTCGTTCTGTTATGTTTTGTTTCGTGTTTAACAGAAACCATTCATATTTTGTTTTGTTTTGTTTGTTTCGTTTTGTTCCGTTTTGTTTAATTTTGTTTCTGTTTCATTTCTTGGTTTTCAGGGATCCAGCATAATGTACATTTTTTCTCTCTGCAAAAATTTGATGTTTTTTCTCATAGAATTTCTGTTCCTATTAGAGTAACTGTATGTAGAGTCGTACAGGTCATGGACTCGTATACTGTTCATATTTTGTTGATAAAATCTGAATGAAAAATATCTGAAAAGTGATGTATGCATTAATAGTATATTAACAGAGACATATAATACAAGAGATTGGCAACTCTCTGAAATCTCCTGGTCCCAGTCGTGAGTTCAATTGATTGCAAGATTACAACTAATCTGTGGTTAAAAAATAAATAATTTTTTATTGATTTGCAAGAATTAAAACACAGTGGTTCCAACATTAAAAGTATAAAGAAGTAGTAGTAGGCACAGCCTATCAAGTGAAGCAGAGGAGACTATCATACCAATAAGTTTCATATCGTTATTGTGTTTTATTATTCACAAGCAGACTAATTTTACTATGACTTGGGGTCAAGTACATAACAATCCAATATTTTACAGGATAACTGCACTTACTGTTTGTAACCTTGCTTCATGAAATGTTCTTTTAAAAAAAAAAACCTGAGGTGTTTTTAATCTCAATAAATTTTTGCAAATAGATGTATCTTGGTGAGTATTTTGTTTTCATATTTTTCAATGGTAAATGAACCTGGAGAAAGAAACTTTGAAACTGTTTTGAAACTTTTTTTGTTTCCCTAAAAGGCTCCACATGGAACATAGTAGTACAAATTAAACATATATACAATAAGAACAATGTTGAACACAATGAATGAACACAACAGGAAGGTAATATCATTTGAATAAAGACATCACTATCTTAATAAGTTGGTTTATCTTCACAATTCATTAATTCACTATAGCTAATAGTGTTAGAATTGTCAGTTATGTATTTTGGCAAGAATCCACATCTTTCTTGAATAAAATAAGTACAATTGAACAGATAATGAAATTCCTCACCTAATTCATGTTTGTTACAACGGTTACATGTTCGTTCAGATTTATAAATGGCTAAGAACCTGCCAGTTTCAATTGGCAATTTATGACTAGTACATCTGAATTGACACAAGTTATACAATAAATCTTGTGGTAATACAGTAAAATAATTTTTAAGACCAAAAGTTGTCTTGTACATCCTATAATTAGAACATTTAAAGGAATTATATACTTGATCTTTCCAGAGATTTTACAGTGTAAAAGAGAGATAACTCTCTTTCCGATAGAGTAAAATATAACTTTAAAAAATAGTTGCAACATTTCTTTCTCACCTCAATTCAAGAAATATACAAGGAAATGTTTGATATCATTCTATTTTGAAAATTTCAAAAAAATTACAATCTGAAATTCCCCACCTAAAACAGTTTTATGTGCCTGAAAAGTATATGGTGAGGGCAGTACTTTTATTTCATTGGACAACTCACTCTACACAAATTATTTGACATTCCCTTAAGAAAAAGGTTTGCAATTTCCAAAAAGCCATTCTATGCAGTTATGTTTACAGACAATAGAAATTTGGTTTTGTCATGAATTTTTGAAAAAAATGTTCAACCTACCATTTCTGAAATTAATGGTGAGATTTCTCTTTTGCATTTATGCCATACATTTTCTCTTTTTATAAATACGGTACATAAGCTTGTTCAAGAAAATACAAACTCCCCAAATATATTTCTGAACACTTCCAAAAAAATACTTTAAAGAAATTAACTAATAGAAATACCTGAATGGGCACATCACGAAAAAAAGAAATAGGTTAATTTGTGTGGAAAAATTGCCTATGCTTGTTCCAAGCCATGAACTTGTAGTCCAGTGGGTGTTGTTGTTTAAATAATCATTTATTGATTAGTGAGTGTTAAAACACAATGGGTTCCAACATTAAAGTTTTATCAAAAGCTAAATGGGCACAAATAAACCACAGTTAACTGTGCACAGCAACTGTCAACATTCGATTGTTCATTTCAATTTTACTAATGCTGCACAATATACAGAAAATAAAAATAAAAACAAACAAACACAGATTAATCAAAATACCTTATTTTTTTCTAGCACTTCAAAGGAACAAACATGTTAAAAAGTTTTTATTTCCATTGTATTTATAATTTCTGTGGAACAACAATAAAAAATAATGGCGGATGATGCCAAACAGCTGATAAAATATTGTAAGAACACAGGACCGTGTGAACTGGTTATCATTCACACTAGCCAGAGTTTCCAATCTCTTGTATTATATGTCTCTGATATTAATAAGGGGTGTCGTGTTTCCATCTAGCCTTGTTTTGAGAATAATAAAAAAAATAAATATCTGGTTAAAGAGAAAAAAACAAAATTCCCCATGAAGGAAAAGCATACAAAACAGTTGCTGGTCTGCAGATTTTTGAAGAAAGAGTCCTACAGCTGACAAAAGTTCAAAATTTTTAGTATTAATTAACCTTTTAATCTTTATAAAAACTGCTAAAACTGAAATTTAAAAGAAATCTGAAATCTGTTAATCACCCTTTTCCCCAGATTATGATCATAATTAAAAAAAACAAGGATGTTAACATGACAATTTATGCTTTATATTATGAACAGATAAGGCCAAATAAACTTAATTACTAGATTTTCATCTACATCTAGAAATAAAAGTGGGGTGGGTGGAAGGATTTTATTTTTTAATTATTATTTTTATCACACAGATATTTCATACAAACAACCTTATAAGATAATTTAATGTATATTATTTGTGCCTAACTTTGCAAAGATATACAGTAAAATTTATTAAACCTATACTCTATGTCAGGTTTTGTTGAAACGAGTAAAAAGGTTTTGAAAGAAAATCTGTCTGCCGTATTCGTATAAAATAGTGTTTATTTTGTAGATTGAAAAAAGTGCAAGAAAGTTGCAATAATACTTTTTAGCAATCACGATGTATTTTAAGTTGCGCCGAGTTTTTAATTCTCTACGGGGATTTTACATTGTAAAATCGGCCATTTGTTTGCCGGAAATTGCTCTTTGCACGCTTTAGCACGAGACCGGGAGTACATCTTGTCAACGCTGCGTAATAATTAAGTAATTAAACTAGGATTTGATACCATGCAAAAATGGCTCGACCGCACTTGAATGGTAATTAAAAAGTAAAGTGAATCAAAAGAGAAGACCCGAACAAAAGCAATGTTCTCAATTTTTTTAATTACTTAAATATGTCAAACTTAAGCGCTCCCGCCTAAAACAAAGATGGCCGATCCTCAGTGTTAAATCTCCGTAGAGAACTTCAGAGGCGTTATTAAAAGGCGTTAAACCGTTAACTGTGAGATAGTTCTTTCTTTTGATTATATATAAATACAAAGGCAGAATTGCACAAATAAATTTGTGAAGCTCGAAAATCCCACTCCAGAAAAGACTGACATAGAGTATAATTAAAAAGTAAGGATTGATGAGCGGAGTAAGGGGCTGATAAAGTTGTTAAATATTGAAGAGCGGATTAAAGGGCTGATAAATTTGGTTATGTCATCGGGCTACACGCTGTAATGTGGGTTTTAAATAAATGTAAAAAAGGCCAATTGTTATCTTTGAATTTGCTTTTCTTAACCGTCCCTAGAGAATGTACCGGCGGTAGAATAGGCACGACGCTCTTTTCAGAGGACTAGAGCCTCCAGGACGGAGATACCTAGTCATTCTTATTCCCCTCAATCAATTAATAAGTATAATTATTGACTAATATATATTTAAAATGTAGATAGGCTCAGTCATGTAGACGTTATTTTGGACAGTTGTTCCGCTGGGTAACCCCCAGCACAAAGCTTGCGTCTTTGTTAAATACTCTATGTGAGTATATGTTCTTGTATCCGTGGTACTTTCGGATTTGTATTGGTTTTCAGTTCTCATATACTGCGTAAATTAATGCTTTGCAGCATAATCCTGAAAGTATACATCCTGATTGTTGCTCTGAGGTGTGGGCGGAGCAGGGTCAATGAAAACCGTAAAAATCAGAATGAGTTCCCCCACACAAACCTCCCAAACTCGTTCTAGTTCATTCACCTTATATGTCTAATATTTAATAATATATATATGCATAAATGTTGTTATTGTATGTTGTTATGAACTGTGATATGAAGGTCTTTTTACACTTAAGCAGCATATTCTTAAAACTTTGTTTTATATGGTATTGGTCTTAACTGTTCTTTTTAATATAAAATATATGTATGTTTCAGCCATAATATGGTTGAACATTGCCGACGTGGCGCGTTAAGCAACCACCGATCAAATAATTTTTTCATAAATAGGTATTAGACCTTAAAATGAGACTGCGTTGCGATGATGTTACGATTTTTTCGGTTAAATACGTCTGCTGTTGCGTTCTCTTTTGAGACTATATCCATAGTATAGACTATGTCACGAGGCTCTTTTTTCTAAACACCTCTTTGACGTCATCCGCCAGACGGGGTTGTATAATTAACATCTCCCATAACCAGGGACGCCCCTTTCTGAGGGTCAGGTCCTTCAAATCAGATATACCTAGTGCCTTTTCTTCCCGGGACTTCCCGTTGAAAGTTGAGTTCGCGTATTTATACCTCGGCTGGAACCAACGAACGGCTTAGGCAGGGGCTGGGTAGCGGAGTGATGTACAGGACTTGACCAATAAAGTTGACCCAGCGCGATCCCCAAAAAAAGCAGAAAGGGGGATCCCTCTCTTGCTGACATCTGTCATGGATGACGAGTGTGAAGAATGCCAGAATATAGGCATGTAAAAGATTCCTTTTTTAGATTTCTACAAAAAGAAGATTAATGCGGCTTTAAAAGACTTAATTTTTGTCCCTACCTATCACTCACATTTTTCAGTGGCAGTCAAAAGCTGTAGGCATGTTGTGTCCCAACCACTACTACATTTTGTAATTTTAAAAAAATATTTTTTGAAATTGTTCAGGTCCTGAATATATTACCGTGAAGTTAGCCCGCAATTCTCAGCCCGCAATTCTCAATAGAAAAATTCGTTTGGAAGTTAGCCCGCAATTCGCCAGCCCGCAATTCCGTTCGCTAAATCACCTTGGGTAATCCAAACATAAACTTTTGAAATGAACAAATTAAAAATAAACTCACGATATCTATCCAGATTTTGCAAATATTTTTCACAAACACATATGGACGGTGTTTATTCTGAGAATTTATTTATTTATTTGTTGTGTATATGTTTGTTTGTATAACGGTGTTTTTTTTTAAAGTATTCTAACATCCGCAAATTACATCACAAGAATAGTTTTTGGATAAAACCGAGTAAGAATCATCATCTGATATAAATAAATTTTTGTATTATGAGA
>JAULBM010046609.1:0-10649 GCA_032357055.1 Geukensia granosissima | reverse complement strand
TGTCCGTAAACTATAAATTACCTGTGAAACGAAAATAGGCAAAAATAACATGGTGGGGTACAAAATACACAGTAAAAACTAAAAGCATCCCAATAGTATGCTTGTTAACATTTAAAATTTGAAAAAGGGTTAAATACAAATTTAAAAAAGTTGGTGAGGATGAGTACTGGGTGGGGATGCACGGTAGACCTACCTAGCCCACGGACTACATTCCATAGGTCAATGCGCATTTTTACAGTTAATATTAGGAGTAAAGGAATACATGTCGGTACGTTAAGCCCAATATTTTTCCCAAATTTTAGAATTGTGACACAATTATAAACTGTCGTCATTTCGATAATAGACACATTTCATTTTATAGCAAAATTCTTGGGCCAAAAAAAAATGCCTTCACTTCCCTCGTCCTATGACCGAAAATACAGTAGCACTCTACTCTTTACATTTAATTCATTATTTTATTTAATCCATCCTTTAAATCATAAAGAAATAATTTAGATTTTATAGATGCAATTACACAATCATGAGTAAAATAAAATTGCGAAAACAATGGGGGTAATTACTATAGAAAACATCAACGAATTTAGATGAAAAAGCCTGTGAAATTCGGTCATATAACTAAAAATTAACATTAGGCTTTTATATCTCCCGAAAGGAATAAAAATATTCCATATCTATGATTAGAGTTATTGCACCGTGAAAATAATCTGAGAATAAGGGAAATAAATCTTTAAAGGTTTTACTTTAAACATAAATAGTAACATAGCAGATTATCAGTTTACATGGTGGCCGGTGCGGCCATTTCGCTTTTTCGCGTTTGTTAACGCGAAATCGGGAAATCAAGAAATATGGATATCGCGAAATCGGGAAATCGAGAAATTAAGAAAGCAACAACGCTAAAATGAGAAATATATTTCATTTTTCGATTTTCCCAATATCTTGATTTCGCTTTCTCAATTTATCGATTTCCCGATTTCGCGTTTGTAAAGTTAATGGAGAAAACGCGAAATGGCAGCATCCGGCTATCATAAGTTTACAAAATTCAGGAGCCGTAAATTTCGAGCGTTATGAAATATTGTGAGCATACAGTTGTCAAACAATATAATCCTTCATACAAAACTATGGAGAATATTTCTCTTTTTCTATACTCTTAAATTTCCGTTCCGAGCAGAATAAATAACAAATGTGAAAATAGTATAACAAAATAGCAATATCAATTTGATGCACTATATGGCCATTTCGTCAGCAATGCTCGGAATCAAAATTTAAGAAATCGGGTTAAAATACTATGACATTTAATAAGAACAAAAATCACAATCATAACAATCTAAACAAACAGGAGTCGAAACTAAGCTAAGGGTTTTCTCTGCATCAGAAGTAAAAGCCTTAGAAATTTATGGTATTTTTTTTAAATTTTAAACGGAAAAATTAAAGGCATTTAATGAATCGTGCCAGAATAAAATTTCTGGCAACTGGGTTGAGAATGTCCTCGGGGACTAAAATCCACTAGCAGTGACATACACCCATAATATCAATTGAAATACATTTATGGTAGTATCTGTAAAAGTACAGTCTACAGTTAACATGTATGTTATTTAAAACGTCTAAATTAGTTTATGATAGGTGG
Organism: Geukensia granosissima; assembly: GCA_032357055.1. Lineage (NCBI taxonomy): Eukaryota > Metazoa > Mollusca > Bivalvia > Mytilida > Mytilidae > Geukensia > Geukensia granosissima. Next base: position 9,025 of record JAULBM010046609.1, on the reverse strand, counting down.
GTAATCGTTATGTAAATAATTCAAGTTTGAATTAAAATGTATTTAAACTAAAACCTCACATTAAGTTGAATCTGAACTAACTGTGTTAGGAGTGTTATAACAACAAAAGTTAAAAATTGAAGGGTATTTCCCTAAGCTGACCAGTGCTGGAAAACAGAATTTTAAAAATGATGATTTGGTAATCTAAAACCCAAGGAGAACAAATAGCATTATGTGGATGTTCGAAAGGTCTTGTTGTCACGCCGTTATCGCAATTATGTACATGTTTGCTAGAAATACATAGAAAATCGTACATTGTCTTACACATTGATAATGGTTTTTTCTACAATCGAGATAGTATAAGCTTTTGAGCATAAATAATTTAACAGTGTAAGATGTTGTTTCTATAATTCTGATGGGTCAATTAGTTATTATATATATATATATATATATTAACCGGGCGAGAGGCGTGCAAACCGAATTAAAAATTTGGAAATAAGAGACATGCTGTTATTGTGTTATACACAGTTACTGTAAAGGTTAAAAGATTGATACGCCCTGAACCAAAAATTCTTTAAGCTCGTTTATCAACCGTTTCTAAACTTTTGCATTTTCATTCAAAAGTCTTTGTTTATATGAAAATTCAATTTGCTTAACAACAGACTCCTTTGTACTATTCAGATTTCCTGAAACATTACACATTTACCTTTACTTTTATTCTCAAATTAGATTGCCCTTATTTTTCTTCACCTCAATTACAATTTTTAACTAAAACTATAACATATTTTATTTGAATGTATCATGAAAACATTGGGTTTGTCAAAATGATACATATAACTGAAATATGGTTCCAACAATCATTCTTAATTGTAATAGCGACATTAAACATTGAACAATTCACATGCTATGTGATGTTCTGTTTGGTTTTATGACGAACTTATTATTTTTCTAAATTGCCCTTGGTGATTTATATGTTTTGTATTAAAACAAGAGTTTGGGACAAAAATGGCAGTAGCCTGTAAAAATGTTAACATTAAACCCATCAATTATAGAAATATATTTGAAAGCTATTAAAATGCAATCAATTTTTAATACTGAAACAATGTTAATTCGCAGATCAAACATTTTATTCCCTGAATGCTTGCAAAATCAATTTACTAAATGGTTAGGGAAACAACAGTTGTTATCTTCAATCCTGATCAAATGGATTCCATCACGCAAGAGGAACAAACCCATTATATTTTTGATACATGTACGTCGTTTATGGTAAGGCGGCCAAGTAGATTGTTACCATAGAAACGCTGATAGATTGCACACAAATCATGCTTTGAAAAAAATCTTCAATTCATTTTCTTCACAATTCAGCACCAATAGCATTCATTTGCTCGGAGTAGCCTGTAGTATGAGAATTGAGAAATGGGACATACTGTAAAGGTCGAAAGATTGGAACGCTCTGAACCAAATTTTCTTTAAGCTCGTTTATAAACCTTAACCCTGTTACTTGACTAAACTTCGCGTTTTCATTCAGGAATGTTTGTTCATGCCACATCTCCAATTTTTATATTACTGATCCATTTTAAACTTCTGGATATTTCTGAAAGAATGAGTGTGATTTTTTACGTCAATCGAGATATAACCCTTTTGGTCTAAAAAGTCCAAGGTATACTATAATGGTTAAAGGGCATGATTTTATCCCATCGAATAGAAATATCATATTAAATTAGATGTAAAGGAGTCGCTACGATAAGCCCCCTACTTGATCTAAAGTTTTTATATTGAGACACACCGATAACTTGTTGTGAAAATATTGTTTAATAAATATCTTTTAAAAAGAATTATCATATTTTTATATAGTTTTCATAATTTTCAAAAAAACAACGTTGGAACCATTGGAAATTTTCTTTTACAACCAAATTTTTGAAAGCGTCATATTCAAACTAGACATGAGCGCAAAACAAGAAGAAGATATTTTTACTAAACATGTGTACATGATCGATCTTTAATTATGGAAGTTTTGATCCCGTTGTTCTGACTTGTATCAAAATTAAATATTGTATAAAATATTGTATAATATTAGGTAATTTCTTAGCGTTTTCACATTTATACCATTATATGACTGCCGTGTCATTCGTTGGAGAACCAATTCAACTGTTAGATTTTCTTTGCATTGATAATTTTATTAAAAACTTAATAGAATAATGGATATTAGCCACTTCTTATTTTCAGGCAAATTCTCGTCCTATGACAAATGATATCTATGCTGTAAATGTCAAGAAGACCAATTCAAATGTAATCAAAAGGCTGCTGAATTTCATAATTCTTGTTTTACAAGGTTTAACTGCAGTGATTTCAATTATTTTAAAGAGAATTTAAAAAAATAAAATAATCATGGAATGCGAAGTCATATAGTCAACCCCAAAACAACATATGTTGCACATTCAGTCTGAAAAATATCTAATTAAATAATATAAATAGGTTATATTATTTTGATATCAGTACCAATGAGCATAAAAATCTGGAAATCAAACAATTATCATTTACATCTAATGCTTTTTTGGCTTACATATTTTTCAGTGATTCTACTAGCAACATCAGTCAGATATTTATCCCGTTGCAATATCAGTTTATTACTATCCTTACCTAATTAAAAATCGAGTTTTAAAAGAACAAAGTTAAATATCTATACTAATCAATTCCATTTAAACAATGATCCGTAAAAATAATCTGTCCCATTAATCAGCAATAATTGACTATATAAATCGGTCACGTAAGCACTACAAAATATTGTGACATTTAAATATGTTTACAATGTAAGGACATATCACATGCATATTCACAACTTAAGCAGATTAATTAATGAAGCCTGCTTTGTACTTTAACGGCACATTAAGCTCGAATTTTACCTGCTAGCTCACAAAAGCAGCAGTCCACAGGAAGACAAGCCGATTTATCCAGACACATGATATTTTACTTTGAACCGACCAGTCTTTGTTCTTCTGTACCCTTTATTTAACAGTGAAGCTAGAAGTACCAATTTCAATATCTTTGGTTTGATCAGGTCGAGGAACAAACCAAAGACCGTCCGAACGCAAGGCGAGCACGCTAACCATAACATCACCGAGGCGGTCGATTTATTTGTTGTAATGTAATGTTTTAATGTATGATTTATTTAATCAACTAGTTATCAAATGTATTTTTGTGGGTGTGTATGGTCTAGCTCTGTATCTGATTATAAAAACATAGGGAACGCGTTAAGAATTTGCTTCAAAACATTCTGAAATTAATATATAGTAAATACGATCGTTATCCCTCATTACAAATTACGTATTTTAATTAAAATGCAGCTACACACTATATTCCTTTAACGGTAGTAAACCGAATTACAGCGATGGTTTTAAATATCAACAGTCCTTTTTACCATTATCGGACAAACTATCGTGATTATAAAGGGAAACAATCGACGTCTGAGTATGAGTTGTTTTAAATTATTATACCGATTTCCCAATATACCAACGTGCTTTTTACCACTTAATGGTAGCTATACACAGATAATCTACTTTGTCTATATAAATTTTAACAAGGAGTAAAACTAATACGATTTATGAACCCCATAAAAACGTTCAAAAACTCTTTGTCGTTGAATGTGATTTGTTATACACCATAAATTATTTCAAAAATAAATGCCAGACTAACAGTATACTAAACACTTCAAATTGTCAGTTTATTCATAAAGTAGAAAATATTCAACCCACTTTGTGATATTAGTGTTTAAAAGTATACACGTTTTGAAAAGATAACTGTACGATTCAAACACCTTATCTGTACATGTTCAGATACTGTATTGTAAGATCAAAAGGGGCACATTATTGAGCATTTAAACGAATTCAAATAAAATATATTTAAAAGATAATTAATATTAAACTTGCGCTAGAAATACGATTTAATCATATGTAAAATATTACACACATGAGGTATATAGTTACTATTTCTGACTACCCAGTTGGTGTATAAATGAAATAAGTACGGTAAGCCTCATATTTTGCCTATATTTAAGGTTTTATGACACAACAAGAAGTTATTGCAAAAATAGATTTTAATTACCCTCTTTTAATAAATCATAACTTAAACATATGTATATATAATTCCGTCAACGCAACAGGTCACATTTGACTATTTCAACAAGAATGTAACATTTTCTTTAAAAATACCAAAGTTTGCACGTAGTTAGTCAAAATGGAGAGTACAATAACACTACGAAGATATTTTAACTGAACATTTGTGCGTGATATATCTTTTATCATGCAAAGTTTGGTTCTGATATTTTTGTGCAACCTATATCAAAATCGTCAAAATTCTAGCAAACATTGTTCCATATTAAGTATTTTAATTCTAAGTATTATAAAATTAAATAATATCTTAATACCCAGTGACCGTTGTAAAACCAATTAAACTATTAAAATTGTTGGATTTTCTTTTTTATAGACATTTTTCAATAACATCGATATAGAATACTGAATATTTATTTACTTTTCATTATTTAGCCCAATTCTTGAGCTTAACGACCCTTGTCTTTGGCTGGTAAATTGGTTGAGAGGATGGGTAAAAAATGAATGAATGCTGTTTTGTACTTGACCGACAAACCGAGTCGTATGATCAAAGTTGGACATGTCACTTTATCTTTACTCCAAACTCCGATCCATTGCTTTGGTTTTATATGCTTAAAAAAGCGTAAAAACTGCTTATACTACTTTTAACAACGTGTGAGGTCGTGCCACTTTCATGCTTTTTTATTCAGAGTAGAATACCCATGTGAGAGATCAAAAGTGCATAGTTCAAAGAGATAAGATAAATTTGAAGCAAACTAGATGATAAAAAGGAAACTAAAGGGGAAAAAAGGCTTGGAATCCACGAACTCCTTAACGAAACAGGAGGAGGATCAGGTGCTGTAGAAAGGTAAGCATCCCCCGTCTTGAGCACGATACCTGTCGTGAAGTCCATGGTCAAACTCGGTGTCAAATCGTGATGTCTTATTCGGGAAAGTCTTAAATCATTTGAAATCCAGGAAGGATTCTACGAGCTCCTGTGCATGCAAGGAGTGCGATCAGGTGCTCCGGAAAGGTAAGCATACTTCTGTTGTCATCCATTTTGTTCGTTGATTTCGTTATGACGATTCGTTCAAAAATTGATTGCTGCCTGTCTTACAGCGGGCAATATTTCATGATAAAGATGTAGCCATTTTACGTTAGGCTATATGAGAGAGTGTCCATGGGAGAGAATGATATAATGACTGTTGTTGGTTTGATGAATAGTCATGTAATTGATCTAACTAGTTACTGAAGGGTCTTTACGGTGCAAAACTCAGCTTCGGCCTCTCTCATGAAATAGTTGCGAAATGAAACATTCTGTTTTAATAAGAAAATTTCTGCTGGGTCGGGGCACAAAATTAATCATTTACGGGTTACATACAACGAGGTATTTTAAGGTGCACATACAGTGACATACTAAAAGCAAAGGACGTCGGTCGTTAATTTCTCTCTTTAAGGAGTAACGATACAACCGCGTCGATAACTTTGGAAAACTAGTGCCTATTAGGACATTGAACCCCAATGATCTTTTGGGTTGGAAGTAAAATAAGATACTTTGCCTGTTTAATGCATGAAACTTTAATACTTCTAAAATGTTAATGGATCAACCTGAATCTATTTAACATCACGTGATTCAATACTGTTATAGATTTACTATATATATATTTTTAAAAGTAAGGCTTTTAGGTTTAATGGCTTTGAATTATTCATTATGACAGATGATCAAACCATTGAAACATTTAAATGCAATAGTTAACATTTTTATTATATTCATTTGGTTGCAATGATATTTTAAAGAGTGCATTCGTAATACCTATAAAAAGGTGTTAGTACAGAGCTTACCGGTTTTCTTTGTCGAGACATTTTAATTTATAATATCGTTAAAGATTTGAATTTAATGAATTTCTGATTACATAAGGATGTATGTTGAAATAACTATGTTAAAAAGCCTCAAATTACATTTTTGGTTTGATTTGTTTTGTTTAAACGGTGTAATTAATAAAACAGAGCTGATTCGTATATATATAACTGTAGTGCATTGATATTATTTTTTAAATTTTGATGCAGTTTTTATATAACTTCTATAGCAATATGATACGTTTTTTCCTGGCCAGTCGATTGATTTTACTATTGATTTGTTTTGTTTTGTGTTGTACTGTTTCTCAGTGCTCTCGAACTATACACGGTTTTGTTGTTTTGTCTATTTGCTGAAGAACTTACAAACTACAATTCATAAACGTTGTTTTATACTTTATATAAACTAATGTGTTCTTATCATGTAATCGGTCTGCTAGCCTTATTCAATAACAACACGCTTAACACAATTTGTATACTTTTATTATTTTAGTCTTTTAGGAAAATATTACAGTATATATACTAAACAACTATACAATATTTTTTCTATTCCATATATTTTCCCGGACAGATTAAATGTTAAAATGTAAACCAAAAACCACCTTCTGGACACCACCAAAAACAAAAAAAAAAAAAAAAATTACCGTCCGGATCCCCTCAGAAACCGAAAAAAATCATCGTCCGGACCCCCTCCGTAGTCCAGAAAATTATCGTATGAACGTACCTTAATAAAAACCGGGGGTAATTAGTAAAAAGATAGCTATTTCCTTAAATTGAGGTGATATCAATGAAGGAAACAATTTTTTCTGGTTTGTAGGCTACAGCGCTTCTGTTAACAGCATGATGGAAATACATATCTCGAGTAACCGCCTTATTCGATCAGTACATTTTATGTAGCGTTGTAGTATTATTTCAATAAGTAAACCATCGTCAAAAATTTAGGCTTGATCTAAATCAGCTTAAATGTAGTATACAAAACAGATCGTTTCTGTTTAAAACAAAACGGATAACCTTAAAAAGCTACAAAGAGTTGTTTGTTTCAAATTGTAATTGAGTATACATGTGACATTGTTGTAAATCATTCGAAATTTCGACCTTTGGATGCATATTGTTATCTATAAAAAATCTTGTATTTGCAAGTTCCTTCGATATGGCTTCTCTACTTTCGTTTGCGTTTTTTATTTTCAACAAGATTTCCTAATACTATCTATAGTTTTATTTAATTTTCTTTATTGTCATTCAAAGTTCGGGACAAGTATGTAGTATTTTGACTGCAGAAAATATCAGATTATATACAAATGACAAATATTGATACTTGTATACAGTAAAGGTACCCATTTTGTATTGCAGATACAATAACGGGTACAATTACATATTTTAGCTGCAGCAGAGATTAAGCGATATACTTACATAATATGTAATTATTAGTAAAACAACGGATCTTTGTTTTTTATTATATTAACACTTTCATGTTTGTAATGCAGATAAAACAAAAGATTCATTATGCCTGGTGAACGACGTCAGATAGTTACAAAACAACGCCACGACCATCCAGGGCCAAAACTGGTACCCGCTTCTAATAAAACGGCCAAGAAACCAGCAGTTAACACTCAGCAGAAAAACCAAAAAAGGAGCTACAGTATTACATCACACAAAGCAAAAGTCAGTGGGAAGCAAGAAATGGCCCATGCGGGACATGGACGTGCTAAAACAGACACCGAGGTTCTAAAGAGGGATGACGAGCCAGTAGCAACAGTCGAGCAAAATGGATATAGCGAATCGGAGCAAGATGTGGAAGGAAAAGTTGAAAACAATACCGACAGTACGACGGAAGAAAGCAGCCAAGAACAAGACAAGAATAATGAGATAACCTCAGAGACAACAGAAGAGACAAATGTTAAAATGGAGCCAGAAGAGAAATGGGCCGAAAAAGCACCAGAGGAGTATCACATTAAATCATTTAATGACAAAATTCTAGAGTATAGCGAAGTGTTTGAATCAGACAAGTTTACAAACGTAAATGAAGATTTCCCAGTTGAAGAGCTTATTTCATTTGTCAACAAGATATCTGGTACGATAGATGAATTCAAACAACAGTCACAAGACAGCCAGAAACAGCTGGAAGAACTTTGCTCCAAAATGAGACATGTCAAAGACAACATTCACTACAGCATCACAAAGAAACAAATGGAACTTTCGCCCGGTAAGTCCTTAAATATTTATTGAAACCAGTAAATTTTATTTCATTGTTTCAGTTTTATGATTTGGGTTTTTCAGCAGCCGAGTACTTGTTGAAGATATCTTCTTGTACAATAATTATTCAAAAACGTCTTAGTTTTGACTTAGCTGATTGGTATATCCCTACGCCCCACAAATAAAGTTTGGGGTTTATTTAGAATATAGGAGATTTTGTATCTTGTACTGACTTTTTCACGGAAAATATTTAGAAAGCCCGTATAGTAGGGCGAACTGAATATTTTATAGTGATAAAGTCAGTAAATTCTTTTTATCGGTAATTAAATAAAAAATATTTAGTCGTTCGGTTTTATGAATGACGTCGGATCTATTTCATTCATAAAAGACGCGCATGAAGACAAAGCACGCGACGTAAATGCTTGACAACGCGACGTATCCTTCAGAACAAGGCGATATATTTTTTGTTATCTGTGCCAGTAGACCTGTATAGGATTATCGGATTACAAGTCAAAGGGAATTGCCGCAAATTACCGACAAATGGGAATTATCCTATCTGTCTTTCTTTCCGTCCGTCCACATAAATTTTAAGCACTTCTCCTTAACCGTTCAAGAGATTAATGAAACATAAGATGAACACGAGTTGTGTGTAGTTATTCATAAAGGAAGATAATCCATCAGTGGAAATTAATAAAAAAAAAGCGGTGGTTTCCCTTTGTCGGTTTTGCTCACAGTATGTTTCCTTCAAATGTTAGTGTTTCCTCTTGTCAGTGGATAGAATGCTTAATAATATTGCCAATTCAATTTAACAATGCTTCTTAATTTGATTATACTATTTTACCATTCTAATGCAATATTTTTGTAACACTGTTTTTGATTGGCTTGCATTCTACGTAAAATTCACAATCTACTTG